>WAAE01022865.1:28993-287883 GCA_013400495.1 Nicator chloris
GGGCGGGGGAGGACGGGCGACCGCGGCTCCTGTGCGTGCGTGCCTGCGTGCGTGCGTGCGCGCGCCTGCGCAGAACGGGAGGACAAGCGGGGCGTCCCCGGCCGCTCTCCGCCAATCAGCACCGGGCTGGCGTGGTGACGTCAGGTGCGAGCGCGTAGTTACCACCAGTGGGGCTGGGGGGCGCTGACGAAAGCGGTGGAGGGGCTGCGGCGGAGCCGTGGGTAGAGTGGGCTGCGCTCTTTGCTCCTGCCTTAACTCCTCCCGTTCTTCTCCAACTGTGCCCGGGTGGCTATGGCATCAAGGCACCGGTGTCCATCGTGGTGTATGGCTGGACGAGTTTGGTTCCTGACCCCCTTGGTACTGCCCACCGGAGCTGTTTAGCTTGAACTGAGGTCTCCAGCCTGTAGAGCCACGGTGCGGTCAGTGTTGGGATACAGCAGGGGTCTGCGGAGAGCTGTGCCCCCATCCTTTGCTCAGCTGGTTTACAGCGTTTCATTGAAAGAGAAACATTTTTGAGTTATGCTGAAATAAAAATCCATGTGTGATTGCAGGTCAAATACCAGATCACTCCTTTACAGAGTGGCAGAATTTGCCCCTTGGAGTATGTTGTGTTTCCAAGAGGACAGCTGGGTTGTGTCAGACATCTCTTTTGGAAGCAGCTCTCTTTCTTGGGGCTGTGTATCTGGGGATGGAAATATTGAAATAAATTTTGTTTGTGGAAGAACTTGGTTGTTTCCTCTTTTCTTGCTAAGAACTAGAATGTCTTTATGCCAACTTGAACATGTCAGGTGAGTTCTCGTGTGTGTTTGCACAGAACGGGCCTTGAATCATCGCTGTTGAGAAGGGGGAGATCCTTTCCTGACCTTTGAATATTTAGACACCTTTGTTTTAGTAGAAATGTTTGGTTTTTTTTCTCAGACTTGTTTTGCTGCTAATGGGCAATGAGGTGTAAGAGGATCTGGGCATTTACAAACTAGGGCCATTGTGAGTGAGCTCCTGCGTAGTTAGGTAGCACTAGCATGCTGCTGGGTAGGCTGAGGGGAGAAGCAGAGTCACGGATGCACAGCCCCGGTATGCCTGACTGTGCTCGGCAAGGCTGGAGCAAAGCTGGGGTTGTGTGGTGACTGCAGGCTGGAGTTGCTCTCCTGTGCGTTGGGAAACTGCTGACATGGCTATGGTTGCTATAACCATCTCCTAATTTGGTGACCAAACTTCACAGAAGGGTTCTTAGTTGTGCAACAAGGTAAAAACCTCTGGGCTACCTGCTGGGTGGTAAATTTCATCCTTTAGTTGATAAGGAAAATGAAATCCGCAAAGCTCTTGATTTAAATTGTGATGTGAGAGGGGTTGTCTCCCTGGAATGAAATGAACTCGTTTTTGGAACTGATGATCTTGTCACATTCTGTGCCCATTTGCTGTGGTTGCAATTAAAATTGCTTTAATTGGATATACAGAATAAGCCAAACACTGCTAAACCCGACCAGTAACCATCAGGAAGGCAGCATCAGGCTGGGAGCTGGTGTGTGGGTGCAGTGCCTGAAGGGTTTGAAGTTCTTGTTCTTTGCTGTTGGTCCTCAGCGGCAATCCAGAATATGTTGTAGTAGCATCCAATGGGGGCATTCAGCATCTGAAAGTAATTTAAGTACTTCGTGGTGCTCTTCTCTTGGACTTGAACCATCAGTCTTATGTAGGTAAGCTTCTGGTTCTCACTGAGGTGTCTTAGTTTCGAAAGTTTTTGGATATTTTCTACTTGTAGTTAAGAGTAGCTATCACCTTGCTGTTTTTCATTAGAAGTGAATGCAATTCCTGAATTCCAAGCCTGAGGGTTTGCCTAGAGATTGTTGTGGATGCACAGACCCTGAGACGTAGGGGGACCTGTGTTACAGGGGAGTGCTTTTTAACTTCTCAGGCAGGCTGATGCCCCCAGCCCCTGCGTATCTGCTCTTCACTGTAAGCAAACGCGCAGCAAAACATTCTGTGAGCTGCCCCGCCACTCAGACCTGTTCGGGGGCGCTTTTCCTCATGAGGAAAGCAAGCCGCGCTCTGGGACCCCACCGCTGTTGGGAAGAGCACTGGAAGCTGGCCCCAGCTGGGGAGCGCTCCGCCGCCGCCCGAGCGGCATTCCCCGGCCGGGTCGCGCCGTGCGGCTCCCACAACCCCGCCCGCGGCCGCGGCGCTGCCGCGTGGCAGCGCAGGCGCGGCGGCCGCTTCCGCGGGGGGAGCGGGGACGCCGGGCCGAGCCGCCATGAACTTCTTGCGGGGCGTCATGGGCGGCCCCAGCGCCGGCCCGCAGCCCTCGGGAGCGGACACGGTGAGCGGGGGACGCCACCGGGCTGGGGGGGGTGGAGGAGGGACAGCCCCGGCTTGGGGCGCCCTGCCGCCACCGGCTGCGCCGCTGCCTCTGACAGGCCCGGGTGGTGCCCGGTCCTGCTTGGGGCCGTGAGCTGCTGACTGGAACGGGGAGAGAGCAGCTCTCCCGTGCGGTTCCTGACCTTGGGCTGTGTGTTGGGAGTCGCCCCTGCAGCCCCGTCGTGCTGGCTTATCCCATGTGTTTTACGTCCCCTTCCAGATCCAGAAGCTGTGTGACCGAGTAGCTTCGTCCACGTTACTGGATGATCGGAGGGATGCTGTACGTGCTCTCAAGTCGTTATCCAAGGTAAGTAGCCAACTTCCTGAGTAGCGGCGTGAATTTCGAGTACCTTTGTCAGGTACTGTTAAAAAGGCTTTGTTTGGTGTTTGGGCTCGGCCAGTAACCATTTGTCTCTTCTCCGAACAGAAATACCGGTTGGAAGTCGGCATACAAGCCATGGAACACCTTATCCACGTTCTCCAGACAGACCGGTAAGAATCCTGCAGCTGCTTTGAGCTGCTGACCTGACCCTTCTCTGCTGCTGACACAATAGATACTGAGCTGGTGCCTTGTACTGACAAAGCTGGGAGGGCAGCTGGGTTGCTGGGAGCTCCTCTGCCACCTGGGTTTTTGATGCTGGTAAATGTCCTCAGGGCCTATTCAGAGGTAGAAAAAACGGAATTCCAGAAACCAGGATGAGGGTCAGAAAGACAAGCTCTGGAGTGAAGGTACTACTGAAGTATATCTTAATGCTTCTCAGGGGTATCTTTCCAGTACTGTAGAAAGGTGACTCCAAATGGATCATGTTAACAAAATACACTGTTTGGAATAACCCAGGTGAAGCTGTTATTGAGCAGAAGGTGAGCTAGACGGAATTCAGAGGAAAAGAATGTAGTCAGCGTGTGTGTGTTTTTGCTCATGTGTGTTAAAAAACAAGTTGGGTTCAGGTAAACAGGAGAGCAGGACTCCAAAGCTGCTGCTAAGGTAGATGCCATGGGTCTGCTCTGTGTGGACTAGAATGTAATACTTAATGCAATCCAGTATTTGGAATATCTTTGTTATCCATCCTTGGAATCACTGCTCTACCTGATGGTACCTACGTGTTGTACTGTGGAAGTTGTTTGCAGTCCTTGGATTTAAGCTTCAAATACTGCACATACGTGGTATTTAGGTAGGCAAATGTATGGGGATACTCATTCAATCTGGATTTGAACATCAAGATGGTAAATTCATATGAGACAGTCACAAGGCTGTGGAATACCTAGATGTGCATACACTGGAAGGAGGAGCATGTCCTTTGATTCCAGTGCTGAGGAGAATTAGGAAAGCTGCTGTTCAGTGTCTGGAAGGAGGCCTCCTGCTCCAGTTTTGGATATAGGACATGAAACTCTTCAGTGCTCAACCGACGGCTGCTGATTGAGGCCTTTCTTGCCTGGCCAGTTATGCTAGCTGGGAAGAAGGTGTGAGGCTGCTGTCTAGCCAACTCCATGTTATTCCTATTCTGCGGGCTGGGTAGTTAAAATTGAATGTCTGACCTGGTGCAGCCAGTGAAAGGGAAGGTTATAGGAGTAACTGTCACAGATGTGAAGGGGAAGCCCTTTAAAAACTAGGTTAAGGAGCCATCTTTCATCCACTTATCTGCTCTGAGGGCAGATTTGAACTTTGAGAAGGGAGGCGGGGCTCTACTGATCCGCTTGAGAAGGCAACCTGAACCCTTTAGGGCAGGGACTTGAGGCTTTTCAGTGCTTTTTGGGTTCCAGTTGATCCTTTGGAATTTGTGTGTGCTGGGGTTCTGCGCACATATCTTGTGTGACTCAGGCTGCAGTTGAAAAAAGAAAATACACGGGGGTTTTTTGGGTTTTCAGCTGAGGAAATGCTGACTTTGATGAGATGTTGCTGGAGTCATTGCTGTTGCATGTTTCGTGGGCCAGCACATTAGCTGGGCCAAGTGTTGGGTGCTGTGGCTTCTTGGAGGGAGAGCTGTAGTCTCTGTGTGTGATCAGTACAGGTGTTACGTGTTGGAGTTCGTGTTACTGTTTGGTGTCAGTAGTGCTAGAGGTGAGGTTTTGTGGACTCCTTCAATGCAAATCAAAACCAGCTGAACTGATTAAGTGGTTGATAAAAGAATCACAAGCTCAGCTGTCCCCAAAGCCTAGCGTGGTGGGTATCTTGAACTGGGAGGCTGCAAGCTTTCTGCAGAAGTGGAAAATGCTCTTTTCCACCGGAATTTTTTTTTTTTTTTTGTACTGCAGCTGCTTAAGAAGAGAGATCAATGACTGATTGAAGTTGTCTTCTCACATGTCACTGTATTCATGTAAATCATGCACGTGTGCTGGCTTGTCGCCCATTGGCCGTGTTGCTGTGAAGTTTAAAATGACAGCAGGTTTAATTTGATTAGAAAAATGTAAGTGCTGCCTGTGTCCAGTTCTCAGTTCCTTGGGTCCTGGGATCCTCCTTTGAATTAGTTACAGCCTTTACCCTGAAACAGCAACATAAAACTTCTGAAGTGGAAGACATCATTCCACTTGTTAAACAGTTTACTTGTAGGTTGCCTGAAGCTCTGTCTCCTGCTCGAGTGCTTAAAACTTGTTCTATAGAAAACTGATTTCTTTAGGTTTTCCAGTTCTGTCAACTGGGCATCCTGGAGCCTGAGTCAGCTTTTACATGTTCCAGACTTGGATACACTAGAGTTCTTATGCCATGTGCTTATTTTGTACTATGAAGTAGTGATCTGGTTGAGGACTTCTACTGACTTGTTGCTGAGATGTTGCTACATCCCACCAGGGATTATTTTGAAAAAAATTTGGTATTTGACTGTAGAATGGGGCAATACGGTTCAACGGTTGGTGTGAGAGAAGGCACTGGAGTGAGAAGTCAGCTTGATCCTTAACTGCTTTGTTTCTACGTATATTAAAAGGTTTTTGAATTTCAGTGTGACAATTGAAAGAATTGAAGGGATTTGGAGCTTAACATGTGGTCCTAAGAGATGGTTTGTTTTTTTTTTTTCCCTAAGGCACAAACCTCAGTTATCCATGTGCAGGACAGTCAGTGCACAGGTGCCTTCACTCCCACATGGTTCTGCTCTGCTGTTGTTTGTGAACTCAGGGGGACCCTGACATCTTGTTTGAGTGCCGTGGAAAATCACCACTAGCAGAGGCAGGTTGGACAAGGTGGCTTGTGCTGGATTGTTGCCTTGCACAAAGGCTGCCTCTTACAGGTGCCTGAGAAGTCTTGTTTGGTTTTCACTGTAGAGTAAAAGCTGGACAGCTTCAGCATGAACAAAATAATCAATGAGATGTGGGATGTGCTGAACAGCAGATGGTGGCAAGGCAGTGAACAGCAGGGGTGGGATGCTGCTGTCCTCTGTGATCTCTTATCTTTCATCCAGAGAAACAAGTCCTGCTTTTAATCATGTGTACATTAGATGTGCTTATTCTGTTGGAGCTGCTGCAATTTCCCTAACGAGGGACATTAAAAAACCCACCAAGCTGCAGCCTTGCTTTTCAAGTTTCCAAGAAAGAATTTCTGTGTGTTTTTAGGTGTGGATCCATTTCATTATATGACAAGGAAAGCATAGACTCTGTGCTGATGTATTGAAGAACTAAAGTTGCAGTAAAGGGAAAGCATAAGCAGGCTGGAGGTGTGATCATACCTGCTAGATGAGACTGCTTCCATGGACTAAAAGGTTAGGTGGTTGTTCAGGCCTCTGCTCTGAACTGGTCTGCCAGCCTCCTGAAATGCAAATTTATCTTTGGTGTGGGCACCTCACTTGGAATGCCTTGGAGATCAGTGAGAGTAAATACTCAGAACCTGGAATTAGAGGGGTTTTTTTTACAATCTTCTTTTCAGGTGCTTGATGGTCATGAAAATGCTGTGAGGTGTGTTCTTTTGCACTTGGATACACCTTCCTCTGTGGTTTTAGGTTTTATTTAACCTTTTTTTTTACCAACTACTTTCATTCTCTTTTGGTTTAAGAGCAACAAAGCAAGTAGCAGAAATGGTTGGATTGTGCCCCATAAACTCTTGTGCTGTGTCTTGGTTCTAGCATAGGGTTTACAGATGATTCAGCCTTGGTAATGCAGAAGGAACAGGTCTTTCCTGAGAAGGGTTGGGAGAAGAGTCTGGGTGTGAACTGGTGAACTAATGTTTTGGGATTCCCTGCAGCTTCCTGGGTATGCTGGAGTTCAAAACCCTGTAATAATTGGCTTTAGTGGGTTTGGTGACACGGAGGCCCCCTGTTTGTGAGAATCCACAGCTGCTGCTGCACCCCCTGGAGCTCCAAGATTTGCCTCTGGTTCTCCCTGACAGTGTAGCAGGGAGAGTCCCACCTGGAAATGCTGAAGCTTGTCTGCAGCTTCATTGGGTGATCTTCTGGCAAGTCTGAAGCATTCCTAGGGATTTCTGCTGGTCTAGGAGCATGTTGGAGGGATTGACTCAGAAAATCAAAGACATACCTACAGTGAAGAGTCCTGTTGTCATCTGGTTTCACCAGACTTCCTGAGGCTCACCTGAGGGAATGGAACTGGGAAAAGGAGCTTGACTCTGTTCAGGGAGCAGATAGCTCATAGTTATGTGGCGCTGCAACAAATCTCTGCTTCTTACTTGGCCTAGTGCTGCAAAGGGAACTGCCTGGGCAGAAGAGCAATGTTGTAAGAGTAGCTGGAAACAAGTCATTAAAGAAAAGTGGTTCTTTCATTTGCAGTTCAGATTCTGAAATAATTGGCTATGCTTTGGACACACTCTACAATGTTATATCGAATGACCTAGAAGAGGAGGAGCAAGGTAAGCACTTGGTAGTAATAGTTGTATTAACTGTGGCATTGCTTTCCTTGGTGCTTTGTTCAATTATCAGCTGTAATACTGTGATTTACTAATGCTTACCTAGACCTGCTCTGTTATTGTGTGTAGCTCTTAGGATAATGCTAAAGATCTTGTATGCAGCTTGCATTAAAGTAACACTGGATCTCTTGCTTATTAATTTAATAGACTTTGTTCTCTGAACAGGAGCCAGGTTGGAATGGGATTAACTTTTTTTCTAGTTTATAAGTCAAGAATCAAGTCCTTTGCTGCTAGGAAAAGATAGTTCTGGCTGGTACTGTCAAATGAGACATTGCCATCTCATGATTTAACAAGGATGTTGAGATGTAAAATCTCAGGTACCTGAGATAAGGTGCCACACAGAAGTGTGAAAACCTTTTTCAACCCTGCTGTGGCAATGGAGAAAGAAACTTAGGAAGAGTCTACCTGTCTTTGTACAGCTGGGCTGTGAAAATCCATGCCAATCTTACCTGTTTTATTTTTGAAGGCCATTAAACCAGTCTCCAGTGCCAATCAATGTTATCCTAAACCATGTTTCAAATTGTGCCTGGCTTACTTGGCTTTCTTTACCATTCTACTCCAGTTCCCTGTCTTGATTAAAAAGTTTTAGAACGAGATCAGAACTTCAGAGTGCTGGTGAATTCATGTTTGTGGTAGAGGCCTTGATGAGGGACTAGACAAAAGTGTTGGCAAGTTTTTCCAAAGATCAAAGAATTGTCCAGCTGGAGCTGTGTGTAAGAGATGACCAGGGTTGTAAGGGTTATGGGGTGCTTCAGTTTGACCCCTTTCACAAGAACTTCTCACAGGAGTCCAGCTGCTGTAGGAAGCTGGGATGGCTGCTTTGGAAACTTCAGCTTGTGCTGTAATTGGTTGTGCTGTGTGGAAAACTGTTCAACTGGTAAACCTGTCTCTTTCTTTTTATTTTATCTGCACTGACAGATGACTCTGAAGGTAAAAGAACTTTACTTATATAAATATGGCACTTTGTTTTTAGCTCTAGTTGCTACTCCTGCCAGTAACACCTGCTGCCACTGCCGTTTAAAAAGGACACTGTAAAAACTTGCACTGATGCTCAGGGAAGGCATTTTGCCTTCTACTCTATCCTTACTCTGTGGAGCTCAAGTGTGTTTCCAATTTGACTTCTCCTGTGACTTGGCATGTTGAATGCCGGCAGACCCCCAGAGACTGCAGTAATGGTAAATTCTTGAAAAGGATGTCAAAGGTGTGCAGCCCCAAACTGGTAGGATTTTAAGGGACCAAAGTTTGTGAACAGAGTTCCTGTTTGCAAGAAGCCCTTAAGCTGGCCAGCCGTGTGTGAGCTGCACCTGAGCATCCTTCACAGTGTCTCTTTTAAGCAATGCATGTTAAGATACAGTATTCACTTCTACCCTAGGTTACCACTAATGCTTTGCATGTTCTTTTTGGAACTGATTTTATTTTTTAAAACTAAATTCTGATCTGCAGTGCTGCTTGGTAGTGAATTGATAAGAGCAGATCTTACTAGATGGAAGCTGTTGGCTTGATTTGAGGTAGCCCTGGGAATGTGCAGATTTAAGGAACAGTTATGGGTAGAAGGCTGGTTGCAAGATCACTGGTGTAAGTGGAAAATACAATTTCCCTTTACCTGCTTGGTTTTATATTAAATATAGTAGAAGAAATACTTGAAAAGAAAAAAAGTGATTTGGCCCTTTCATAGAAGAATACTGAGCTAAAGTAGGAAAAACCAGCTACAGCCTGAGAGAGGCTGTGCCAGTTGTGTATGCTGCTCAGGTTTTGCCTCAGCACCTGGCACCTGTGCAAGGGCAACAGTTGGCATCAAGAGTTCAAACACTTGCTGTTTGCAGATGAGGGGGGGACAAAAACATGTGCAGTCACAGCTCATGGAAAAGTCAAAGTGAAGTATTTTGACTTAATTTTGAAAGTAAAATGCTTAGGTTTTCTGGGCTCTCTCTCCGTGGCCTGCAGCCATCTACAGGATGTGCAATCCGTGTGTAAGTTGCCTCTTGCTCTACAGCAGCAAGTGCAGAAGCTGAATTTGCGTGGAGTTTTCAATCTTCCTTTTTGGAAATGAATATATGTCAGTTCAGGAATGGCCTAGACTTGATAAGACTCTTGGCTTCAGAGAGGTCACAATAGGCCTTATGTCCTGCTAGGTGCTATGTGCCTGGGCTAGAGCTATTTTTGCACATAGTCTGTCTTCCCTTTTAACAGTTTTTGTAATGTTTTGTAATTTCTGCAGCTAGAAATTCAGAGCAGAGTGTTTTTTGGAGGAGGAAATCCAAAGACTTTTGGATTTGATCAGAAATTCACTTCTTTAGTGTTTATTCTCTGTTTATTTCTATTAAAACAAACACTTCCCCTTTGAATTAGAATTGCTCTTGCTCAGTTTTTAAGTTGACATTCCTTAATTATGTCAACCAGTAGTACATACAAGCCACTGTTTTGCAGAACAGTTATGTAAATTGTCACTCAGCCTAGAAAAATAGCAGTGGTACACAGATGTTGCTTGCATGGGGTTTGGTCATTTTGTGGGATACTTTTGCATTTGTTTTTTGTTGATGCAACAGTGATGCATGAAATAATTATGTAAGACAATTAATGTGCTAGCCCAGCTCTGTGTAACTGTAGAGTGAAGAATGGAATAGCGCTCAATTCTGACACATTTGAAATCAACTCAGATTCCAAGACTGAGAGGTTTTGATGCTTATCTATGTGACTCTTCCCTTCCTGATCTTTAGGTCTTTTTCTATTGCTAAACCAAATAGAATAATTAAGATATTTGGTCTAATTAGCTCTAGATGATTTATATACTTTACACTTCAAGGCTCTTGCTGTGAAATGTACTTTGCCCATCAGTGTAGGGTACTCATGAGGGGCTGCTCTCTTGGATTAGTGGAGCTATATGGGGATGTAACTGTTGATATTCAGAAGTTCCATTTAGAATAATGCGGGGTTTTTGTTTTGTGAAAAGCTTGTTTTGGTGTCTGTTTTGAAAATAGTTCAATTAACATTTATAACAGTGACTCAAAATCTTATGGTCACCCCCGGGCTTATTTTAGTAAGAATAAAAATCCCAGCTGCTGAAGTTGTTCCAGTTGCGTTGTAATATGTTTTTTTGCTGTTACAGAAGAAAACTCAGCAAAACAAGTTGATGATTTGGGGAGTCAGTTCACAGAGATTTTCATTAAACAGCAAGAAAATGTCACTCTGCTGTTGACCCTGGTGGAGGTGAGTAACTGGGTCATGTTTAGGCTACTGACAGATGTGTGGTGCTTTACCTAATGGAGAGAGCCATGGTTTTGCCCTAGTGAAGCTGGTGTCAGGGGTGAGGTGTGCCAGGATCCAGTGAAGGTGGGGCTGCAGGTGAGTCAGGACTGACCTGGATGAACACCTTTGGTGCAGCTTTTAAAGTGGAGAACGTGGAAGAGAATCACAGAACCATTTAGGTTGGAAAATGCCTCCAGGATCATAGAGTCCAACTGTTAACCCAGCACCACAATGTTCACTGCTAAACTATGTTCCAAAGTGCCACATCCATGTTTCCTGAACACTTCCAGGGGTGACTCCACCACTGCCCTGGGCAGTCTTTTGAATGCCCAACCACCTTTTCACTCAAGGTATGTTTTCATTACTTAATTAGAAACAGTAAAAATTATTGCTCCCCAAACAGCAGTGGTTGTCCCTTGTGCAAGGATTATTTTTCAGATAAACATTAAATCATCAGGAGACAGTTATGTCTAAGATGCAGTTCAAGTGGACAGGATGATTACTTTCCAGCAGCATGATATTTAAACTCATTTTCCAATGGTTTTGTCCTCATGGACTGCCTTTTCACTTTGAGCTGTTAAAATTTTTGTTCCAAACTAAGAACGATTGTGCTTGAGAGAGAGAACAATACGATACTCTCTTCTCTTTTTTTCCTTTCTGTTGTAGTCCAACTACAGTAAAAAACATGATATTCTGCTTTTCCCATATGGAACCTCTGTCATCCTTTGAGCAGTATTAAGGAGCTGTCAGTGTATCTGAGTCAAATACTAAGGAATTTGTTACTTAACATGCTCCTGTCCATCCTTTCAGGAATTTGATTTCCATGTTCGTTGGCCTGGAGTGAAGCTACTGACATCTCTCTTAAAGCAGCAGGGGCCTCAAGTGCAGCAGATCATTCTGGTCAGCCCCATGGGTAAGTGCTTGAATCTATTGCTGATACACGTGGAGCCTGATGCTCAGCAGACGTGGCAGAGGCCTAGAGGAGCCTCGAGCAAGATCTTTTAAAGACCTCCAGCATGACAAAACTGCACGTTTTAATGTTGAGGAGGTTTTTTTTAACTGTTTTGTGCAGGTGTTTCCCGCCTCATGGATTTGCTAGCCGACTCCAGGGAGGTTATCCGCAATGATGTAAGTCCAGAGGTTCTGCATGGCCCCTTGACATCCTCTGTGTCACTGTATGGAGGCTCAAGGAACCAGTACCTGCTGTCCATGGGGGTGTGGATGTGCTGAGTGGCAGGGTATGAGGATGTGCCTGTGATCTTGGCTGAGGATTATGCTGCTGATTCAGCAGCCTCCCAAGAGCTGTGACTTGTGAAAAACAATGGAGTTCTGTTAAAACCCAGGTTTGATTTCTTTTCTCCTCCTCCTGTCAAGGGAGTCCTGTTGTTACAGCAGTTGACCAAAAGTAATGCAGCCATACAGAAGATTGTTGCCTTTGAAAATGCCTTTGAGAGACTTCTGGATATCATAACAGAGGAAGGAAACAGCGATGGAGGTACAGTGAAGTCTAAGACTTAGCCTTGTGCTTCTGCAACTATGAGCTGATGTTTCTAGGCTTACCTTAGTGGGTGGTTGGAGCTCGGTCAGGGGGTAAAACAATCACAATTTATAGACTGGTTGTAAGGAAATAAGCAAAACCAGATTGACCAGGTAGCTGTGTTTCAGTGACTTTTGAAAAATTGACATACTTAGTTAAAACATCAGGTCACTCCTCTAAGCACATGTGCATGAGTTCATGTGTTCTTGCTCAACCTAGGTGTGTGCATGTATCTGCTTGGAATGGCAGTGTCAGATGTGTGTGCTGCATTTGTCACTTACAGAGTTAAGCATCTGCATCCTTCCCACGAGATCCTTGGATGCTTGGAGTGGCTGGAAGTAACAGCTTGCTGAGTTCCTTCAGCTGCACCAACAACTTCAGTTTTCTGGTCAGCTTCTTGACAAGTCAGTCACCTATTGGGAGGGGAAAAGAATTTTAAAAAGGAGTGGAACAATGCAGCACTTGAGGGCTTGTTTTTTTTTGCTAGCAATAAGTGATGCGTTTACTACAGTCTATTTCAGTAGCATGACAAGTTGTTGTTCCATGACCTTTCTGTGGGCTGCAGGAGCAGTTATTGCTTCTCTCCTAGCTATATTATTCCAGGTATGTTGGCATGGAAATATTCAGCAAACCTTTGATTTAAAGCTGCTATTTTTAGGCAGTTAATATTTTTAGGAGAATTGTTATATAAATTCCTATGTGCTAAGACTTTTCTGCTTTCCCCCCCTGCTGCTTATCTGTTCCTCTGATAGGAGGAGCCTTTATCTGAGTGTAATTGGAAAACTGAAAAGTAGCTTTGAAATAAGTTGAAGATGGTAGCCAGTAATTGTAGAGAATGAATATGTGAGCCAGGAAGAGCTGCTGCCTCGGAATCATGATGCAGTTCAGGAGGAACTTCATTTGAGTGCATTTGATAGGGACAGTGTAGTCTGATTCTGGAACAGGTGAACTTCGGGACACAAAGTGATGGTGAGGTTTTGTTGGCAGTTTTTCCCATTTACCCACTTAACTGTCATGAGCTGCACATGCTTTGGAGATTTGCTTTGGACTTGTGGAAGAAAAACAGCTATAGTTTCACAAGGTTCCTAGTTATTGATCCAAGCCTGATGTGTGTTAAGAATGAAGAGCTCAGAAATGTGTGCTCTGTTCCGTCTAGAACATCCTCAGTGTATGGACAAGCTAATATGTTTCCATGTGGCATTTTTGATTCACTGCGTGATACTTTGTCTCATCAGGCATTGTGGTAGAAGATTGCCTCCTCCTGTTGCAAAACTTGTTGAAGAATAATAATTCCAATCAGAATTTCTTCAAGGAAGGTTCATACATTCAGCGTATGAAGCCTTGGTTTGAGGTTGGAGATGACAACTGTGGGTGGTCTGCACAGAAAGTAACTAATCTTCACCTGATGCTGCAGGTGAGATGCTATTACAACTCCTCATTACCAATGCCAGCTCTCTTGTCAACTCTCATGCAGTGCAAGTGTCATGTCACAACTGTGGAATCCAGTTCTTCAGCGCCGAATTAGCTACCAGTGCTCATGAGCTGTGCTGCTTTCAGCACAAACCCTGTCAGAGGTGAATCTGTGATGGCTGGCATGTCACATAACTTGATGTCACCCGAGATGTAACAGATTTAAACTAAAAACATAATTGGGGTGTTCTGTGTAAAGAATCCCCCGGTATAAAACTGAAAATCAAGCAGCCATACGTAGCAATGAAATAAACATTCTGTTCATTGTCTCCAGTCTCCATTTTAAGAAGCAATTGTTTTCTGGTGAAACTGCAAATGAGTTGGGTTTTGCGTTCAGAAGGCCCCAGACCTTGTTCACATGGCCGTGTTTCCTTCTCTGTAGCTCGTGCGGGTCCTGGTGTCCCCCACAAACCCTCCTGGTGCCACCAGCAGCTGTCAGAAGGCCATGTTCCACTGTGGGCTCTTGCAGCAGCTCTGCACCATCCTCATGGCAACCGGGGTTCCTGCTGATATCCTCACAGAAGTAAGAGGGGCAATGGGTGGAGGGCTGGGAGCGAGCAAACGGGTGATACCAGCAGTCTGCAGGGATAACCAGCTGCTGCAGAGATAACTGAACACTTGCTAAGCAACTATTTCAGATGCCAGAGATGTCAGCTTCCTGTGTGGGCAGCATAAACAGAGGAGTCATTTACATTGGTAAATTTCTGGTGCTCTCCAACCAGAAAGGATTGGGATTTGCCTATTTTTTTCCTTTTGATTTGAGCAGATCCAGAGCAGCTGAATTTATTAATGACTTTTTCTGGTTTGGAGATGGGTTTATTTTTGTTTTTATTTTTTGGGAGCGTCTACAAATACTCTAATTTGATAGCTTCCAGCGGTGAGGGATTTTAGCTTCTAGAAAGCCCTGCCAGCAATGTAGGATGAGGGGTTTTTCCCTTCCTAAAACCATGTGCTTGGATTGACTCCTCTCTTCCAATTCTTAATTTCTTAAAAGGTTTTACCTTTTCACTTTTTAGAGATGTCCAGTTTAGCAGTTATTTTGCTGTCATAGAAAAACTGATCTGGTATACAAAATGAAGCTGGAGGTGACTGAGCTTTGTGTCCCTTAACCTTTGCTCAGCATCTTTCACAGCTGTTAAATGCCTTGATTTCATGCACACTGGTTTTACTTAAGTCTCTGAGGTGAGACTTTGTACGTCCTTTTCAGTACTGAACTGTCAGGGTAAACTGGAATAATTTTGAAAGATCTAGGTGGTAGACCATGGCTGATATTTAAACATGGATTTAACTTTCTTCCCTACCTTTTCCCCAGACCATTAATACTGTATCGGAGGTCATCCGAGGATGCCAGACAAATCAAGACTACTTTGCCTCTGTAAATGCACCTTCTAATCCACCAAGGTAGAGGAAGAAAAGTGTTTTAATTCTGTTAGCTGATAAGGTATTGGTATGGGCAATCTCATAGATTTTTTTAAATTCCACACTTGGAATTATGATGCAGAATAACAGCTTCAAGTTCATGTAGGATGTATTGGATACAGCATTAAGGTGTCAGGTGTCATTAAGGTGTTTGCAGAGAGATGAGGCCTAGAACTGGTATTACGTGGCACCTGAAAAACAAATGAGCAATGGCTGAAAAATTCCTCAAGCGGGATGAGCTGCTGTTGCTGTTAGCCAGAGGACAGTCCAAAGAGGATTTAGAGGCAAGGGAGATGAATAATCAGTCTCTTGTTCTGTGTATAAATAACTGAAAAACTTTTAACACCTTGGCTTTTAATACCCTTATTTGAAATAGTAATAGATGCAGTGGTAGGCCACAGTGCCTTTCCTTACCTGTGGAATACATCCCTATTATGTACCTGCAGCTGTTTTCATTTACAGTTTACTTCTCAGCTTTTCCTTACTTTGAGTTCTGTGCTTTTCCCAACAGGCCTGCAATCGTAGTGCTGCTCATGTCCATGGTAAACGAGAGGCAGCCGTTCGTGCTACGCTGTGCTGTTCTCTACTGTTTCCAGTGCTTTCTGTACAAAAACCAAAAAGGACAAGGAGAAATTGTCTCGACTCTCCTGCCATCCACTATTGACGGTAGGCCAGGGCACCATCTCTGCAGTGAGTTCTGAACTAGCACCTGTTCAGTGTATCACCTGGTGTCTCATGAAAAATTATGTACCTGCTGTTTAGTGACTGGTCGAAGCAGGGTGATTTGGCTTAGATTTGTCTAAAACCTCATTAGTTTGTTTCCTCTGTGTTTCAGCTGTGTTGTCTTAAATATTTTGCCAGTTGTGTGGCTTGTTTTAATCTTCCTCACCCCTCTTGGCTGCTCTGGTAGCTACAGGTAACTCTGTCTCGGCGGGTCAGCTGCTCTGCGGGGGCCTCTTCTCCACGGACTCTCTGTCCAACTGGTGCGCTGCTGTGGCCCTGGCCCATGCCCTGCAGGAGAATGCCATGCTCAAGGAGCAGCTGCTGCGAGTCCAGCTGGCCACCAGCATCGGCAACCCACCCGTGTCGCTGCTGCAGCAGTGCACCAACATCCTCTCGCAGGTACGGCACCGCCTGCCCTGCTGCAGCTCCGGGTGTCCAGGGCCATGGTGGGGACACAGCTCCAGGTGTGCAGGGGCAACGTCCCTCCTGGGCAGGACCATCGTGGGGACACAGCTCAGGTGTTCAGGGGCTTCGTTCCTCCTCAGCAGGGGCGTTGTGGGGACATGAGTGTTGGCTTGATGAGGAGGAGGATTCTCTTTTGCAGGCTGTTTTTCAAGCTTTGTTTAAAGCTCCTTTGAGGGGAGGAGAATAGCAGCATCTCTTGCTTTTCCGTCAGATTGCTGCTTGATGCTGCCTGTTCTCAGCTGGCCCCAAAACATCCAGGCCTTAAACTTGCTTTAAAGGACAAGGCCAGCTGGCAGAATCCCCACTCATATTGGGTTTTTTTGCTGAAGCGGTGCCTGTTTGGGTATTTAACCTGAACCTGCTAACTGGAAGCATCGTGGAAAAACCAGGCTGTCAAGTGTTGATGGTTGGCTTTGCTATGCAAAGATAAAACTTTTTTGAGCTTGTTCGACATGTTAATACCTGGCTTGGTAAATGTCAAGTGAGTGAAGTTCGCCTCCTGGCCCACGCCTCCTTGTGACCTGTTTCAGAACCATTCAGGGAAAAGCCTGTGTAGTAGTAGGGAGATCGTTAACTCTGGTTGCAATTCGACTTTGCTTCAGGTGAAAATAACGGCTGGAATTTTGAATTTGTTCCTATGACTTTTCTCCTGCTTTAGCTAAAAATAGCCACTATTCATTTTTATCCTGTTCCTGGCATTTCTGTGTAAGGTAAATTTGAGTCAGTAAAAATGCTTGTGGTTCTTCAGCACTCCATGATAAAAGGGACTCAGATATGGGGGGGATGTTTCTGAACTTGTTCCACTTGAAGGTTCTCAAGTAATATGTGTGTAACTTGCAGGGTGATAAGATCGACAGACGGGTATGTATTTTTTGGCACAGCTTGTGCTTTTTCCTGCCAAAAGCAGGCCTTTCCCTCTTGTCTGGGGTCTGCTGGGGAGGATTTCTTTAACTGCTTTTTGATGTGTTTCCACTTACAGCTTTGTGTTGCAGTGGTTTGGGTTTTCCCTGGCATAACAAACTCTTGGTGCCTCCGGGGGAATCTCTGGGGTGCTCCCTAAAACTATGGGATACGTGTCTTGGGCAGCACAGGTGCTTTCTTTCTTGGGAGGCAGACTAATGGACAGTCTGTTCACCTAATAGGTGGGATTTCTTGCAAGGAAAACTGAAACTGTTAGAAATAATGTTTTCTGAATGGCCTGTAGCAAACAGCTGGTACCATCAGAAGTGGGGAGATGCTGCTGATGTCCTGACTGCTAGAGGAAAAACAGTTCAGCCTGCCTGCCTAGTTGTGGATAGCAGGGACCTCATTATGACTAGGTGACTCCTGAAGAGTTGATTTCCAGGCTGTTACTTAAAACACAGCTGAGTTGGTTGTTGGTGGCACAAAACCAAATATTTCTGCTGTGGAATTGTGTTGTGTTTTACCCTGCTGATCACAGCTCAAGGTTGTTACCAGCTCTGAACTGTGGAACAGCAGCCATAGGAAGCTGTCATCTTCAGAGTAGGTGTTATTATCACAACATGTCTAGAAAATAGCCTTTTTTTAAAGAGGATGTTTTGGGCTGTGTGAAAATCCTTAGGCAGGACACATCAATTTGACCTTTGAACAGCAAGCAGTGCTTGAGAATAAATGTGGTTTGCAGCTGCTTCCAGCATATGGGTGTGCTGAAGTGTTGGGCTGCAAAAGCAGCAGTGACTGTTACTCAGGAGGGAAGGACCACTGGTCCCAAGGCTGGAGATGGTTGAGGTATGGCCATATGTTGTAGGGCCACTGCCAGTGACAGGGGTTATTCCCAGGGTGCATAGGCTGGCAAATCCTGCTGGGACAATTAGAGCCAGTGTTTGTAAATGGGAGAGGGAACAATTTTCTTGGTTGCCATCTGAATGTTGACTGCTGGAAGCCATGGATGCCCATCTTAGCTCAGCTGGGCCCAAGTACCTGCAGCAGAGGCACAATTGATAAGAGTCAATTTGGAGATGAAAACTAATTTTGTCTAACAAAAAATGCTGCAGTTAGTATTTGCCTTGCTGCCTTAATGTGCATATTGTCCAAACCAAAGGCCACTACAGGATTATTGTTCTTTTACTCAGAAAATAATGCTAGGAACACCTGGCAGTTTTAAGTCAGCAGGATAGGCCTTGGTGATGCATCTTTTCCAGGGAATCCTTACCTGACGAAATGTACACCTTGTTCCTTCCTTTTAGAGGGGTTTTATGTATGTTCCTTCATGTCACCCTTATATTAAAAATGCAGAACTAACACGTGTTGATTTTATATTGGTGCTGATTTGCATTGAGTAATATTTCACATCTGAGTTGCTTGCTGGTTTGCTCTGAAAACAGTTCAACATGAATGGTATGATCCTTGTTTTATCCAAGCATTAAAGCTGTTCAGTATAACTAATGAATGGGTGTTTGGAAAGACATGACTTCTAATTTAGAAAACAGTAAGGTGGAAGTAGGTGAGTTCTGATCCTATATGGCTTGGGTTTGTATTTTAGTCCTCTCTGTGGAAAGGTAATGATGGGGGTGTTTATTCTTTACAGGGCAGCAAAGTACAGACCAGGGTTGGACTACTGATGTTGCTTTGTACTTGGCTCAGCAACTGCTCCATTGCTGTCACCCACTTCCTTCACAATCCAGCCAATGTGCCTTTTGTATCCTTGACCTGCTTTGTGGAGTGGAATTCCCTTGCTTAGGCACGACCTGGGTTATTCATGTTCAAGTTAAATGTTTGTCTAGATCAGTTCACGGGGGTTCTGCAAAACAGAAAATGCACTGGGCCAAGAGACACAATCAGCATTTTGTTGCCAGTACTCTGTGTGCACTGACTTGTGTGTAAGATGTACATACCAAAGCAGTGTGGAGAACTGTCTCAGTCTGCCAGCCAAGTGAATTTTTAGTGCCACAAGCCTGTTGGTATTTTTAGTGTGAATTAAACTCAAGAGGCAAGAGGAATGCTTTGTACTTGTTAATTTCTGTGCTTGCTTTTCAAGACAAAACTAGTCAAGTACATGAGCGCACAAAACTAAACTGGGACCTTTATCTACACTGCAAGTAGATAAACTACTTTGGAACAAGTAAATCTCTCAGGTTAGACAGCTACTGAGAAATTTATGGGAAACCACTGATCACCCAAGTCCTCCAAAATAGGAGTTACCTTTGCAAAGGTTTTTTGTCAGCTCTTTTGTCTTCCTAACAAAGCTTGGTTTTGTGTGTAAATAAGAGGGAATGTATACAGGGAGAAGTGTTCAATGTGTTGTGATTACAAAATATCTCCAATATCCTTATCAAGAGTTCTAGCTTACAGGGCAGATAGCTGAAAATCTTGGAGAAGAGGAGCAGCTTGTCCAAGGCCTGTGTGCACTTTTGCTTGGCATTTCCATCTACTACAATGACAATTCCCTTGAGAATTACAGGAAGTAAGTATGATGGAGAAATAACAGGAAAGGCAGATGGTTTAAGAGGCTTTTAAGTTGGGCAGCAGTGGGATTAAGACTTGAGACAGATAATAAGAGTTGTATCTGCAGAACCCACTTGGATGGAATGCTGGGTTCACTCGTTCTCCAGTTGTTGCATTGTCGTTGTTTGTCTCTTCCTTGTAGAGAGAAACTGAAGCAGCTGATTGAGAAGAGGATTGGCAGGGAGAACTTCATTGAGAAGCTTGGCTTCATTAGCAAACACGAACTTTATTCCAGAGCTGCTCAGAAACCACAGCCCAGTTTCTCTAGTCCAGACCACATGATGTTTGACCATGAATTTACAAAGCTGGTAAAGGAATTGGAAGGTGAGATGCTACTCATTTCTCTAATTTTTGTCATAAATTGGTAGATGAGCTACCAAACATGTTGTGTCACTCTTGAAAGTAGTGTGATGACACTAAAGGTTATGGTAATAGCTCTAAGTGATCATATACCCAAGTTAAGTGCAGTTTAAGTATTAAGTAAAAGCACTCTAACTGGATTACCTGATATTATTAGGTGAAATGATGATCATCTATCAGAGTAGATTCTGTGAGTTATCACACTGGCCAAGAGGTGTTTACCTGTGCTCACATGGAAACTCAAGTATTGAGCACATACAGTGGTCATAGAAGCTTCATTTGTTCGAGTACATAATGCAGATATTTGCCATTTCTAACTGATAAAAAAGGTAAATGCTGAAATTCTTGACTTGTTAGGAAATGGACACTTGCTTTAGTCTGTGCTTCACGGATTGTCATCAATCTAACATCTGACTGATGTCCTATATATTACTATTGCTCTGAACTAAATCAGTCTAGAGAAAGAAATAACCTTAAAGCAGCAATGGTAAAGATGATTTGCCCAAGCAGTTTCATCTGCATGTTGCTCTTGCAGTCCTGAGTCTTTCACTTACTTGCAAAATGATTTGGGCTGCAGCTGTAGTGGAGCCATAGTGCAAGTAGAACACAGCTTTTTTGATAGGAAGTACTCAAAGCACCCATTTACTTGTCTGAAACAGAGAAAAGCAGTAAATGTGCAAACTGCAATAAAGTCACCATTTCTGTTAAACCTTTGTGACAATCCCTTTTTTAATGTGCAGGTTGAGTTTGTAATGCAATGAACTCAAACTGTGAGACTGTTTTGAGGACAAAGATGTGAACTGGGCTCTAGTTGACAGAAACTGTTCTTGACAGGTGTCATAAGTAAAGCAATTTACAAGTCCAGTGAGGAAGATAAAAAGGAAGAAGAGGTCAAGAAGACACTGGAACAGCATGACAACATTGTGACTCACTACAAAAAAGTCATTAGAGAGCAGGTAAGAGGGAGCTGGACCATACATGTGCCTCTAAAAGGAGTCTGTTTTGTCTGTTGGAGGCACTGCGGTGCACTGTGATCCCCCTTGTTCCAAAGCAAGTAACAAGGAATCTAGCAATGCAGAAATGCTTCTAACAACACTCATGTCAAGATTCAACTGAAATGTCAGTGTTTGGAACACTGGTTAAGGTATTTTTGTTTCCTTGGGCTACATGCTCTTAACTGTGTTGGAGTGTTTAGTTTCAAATGAGGAACCAGAGAACTTGCAGCCCTTCAGAGATACAATTCTTAGTTCTGTGTTCTCACTTTGATGACAGATGAAATGGGGCTGAATGAAGAGATGGTTTGTTAGTGAAGTTTGGCTATACCTGCTGGGACTGGACTCTCAAAACTTTTTTCCAGGGATAGTTAACTTGTGTGGTTGCTGCAGCTCAGGTGGAGAAATAGAGGAACAAAGCTCTAAACTGCTGTTGGGAAACTGAAGCAGGTGTTTGGTGTTCTGAGATCAAAGCACGGGGTACATTAAGGCACTAGGGATGCTTCCGAGCTACCGGAGGCTTTACTGAACATGTGATGTCTGTAGTTACCATGATTTCTTTAAAGACTCCTGACGTAGTAGACTGAACAAATGCAGGCTGTAGTATGCCAGATAAAAATTACAGTCAGCAAATTTCCTGCCTTTCCCTTTCTCTTCCTGTTGTTGGTGTGACAGGCTGCTGCTGTCTCTTCCTAGGCATAGCTAGGTAGGTTTGCAGGAGGCTTTCCTGCTCATCTGTCCTGGGTAGCACCGAGTGGTAAAGCTCAGGTTTTGCTACTTTCCTTCACCTTCCTGACAGAATTGTATTCAAGAGTTACTAGTATAACTATATATAGTATGGTGCCTTTTTTTTCTTTCACAGGACCAGGAGCTTGAAGAACTAAAGCAACGAGTCAACACTTTAACATCTCAAAATGAACAGCTCCAGGCTACAGTCACACAGCAAGTATCTCAGATCCAACAGCATAAGGACCAATATAATCTCCTGAAAGTACAGCTAGGTAGGCTTCACCAGTGACAATATAAAATCATCTTCCTTGTGCAAAGCTGTTGTGATTTCTGGCAAGCTCCTGCAGAGCTCCAGCAGAGACAGCCTTGTGGGTGTAAGAGCTCACACTTGCTGTGGGAACTGCTGGTGTCCAGGGAGCTGCTGGGAGAGGCTGCCTCTGCCTTGGGTCAAGTCAGTCCAAACCAGTCGCTGCCTGTCCAGGGTCAGAACAGGCCCATATGGGCCCTGGAGTGGGCTGAAGTTCGGGTCTGGAATGAAAGTGTGAACTGGGGAAGATGGTATGGCAGATGTGCAAGATGAAGCCTGTTACTGTCACTAGAGAAATTGCTAATTTAGAGTGTAAATCAGGGCAGTATGTTCTCCTTATCCCAAGGTCAAAATGCCTGATAAGGTATATATGACATGATTAAAAATACCCAAACTACCTTCATGATTACTTATGATTAAAAACATGTAAGGAATCAATTACTTCCATAATTTCTCCTTGCCATTATTTTGGATGAATGGAATGGTTGAAACAGCAGGCAGCATACATACCTGAAGGAATGGCAAACGAGAACTCTTCATTGTTTATCCTGTTTTATATGTAGAGAATTCTAAAGTACTGTGCTTTGCTGCTTTAGTCAGAACAAGAAGGGCTTGTGTTGCCTTGTGGGGCAGGAGCAGGATGGGTAACAAGTACTTTGATTGGTGTGCTGGAAACTAAGCTATAGAACTGCTTGTTTGACCTTGACTGTAAACTCTTCCTGTTTAGGAAAGGACACCCAGCATCATAATTCCCATGGTGACACATTTCAGATGAATGGCGTTCAGACAGAAGAAGTGAGCAAATTGAAAGAGGAATTGGAAGAGTGGAAAAACAAGCATGAGCTGCTGCAAGGACAGTTAAAGGAAAAGGATTCTGTGATAGAAAAATTGGTAAGTGCTGTCTCAGCAGAACTTGATCCAGCTGCCAATTCCTGGTTTCAAGTGTGACTTGCCTTAAGCCGTGCATGTCCTCATTGTGGTGGCAGGCACATCCTGAGTGCGTGCTGGAAATAGGGACCCTGGTGGGAGACGGCTTGAGCGGAGCCTTGTCTGCCTCACGCTGTTGCCGAGAACAATCAGTGCAGCCATAGAATCAGTCGTTTTAGCCTCTTTTCAAAGCATGGGGAAAAAGTAGGAGAGATCTGCTAGGAGCTCAGTGAATTGTTGTGTTTATCTGGTGCATGTCTCCTGTCTTTGCACTGGTGGAAGGTCCCACCACACCCATGGCAGAGGACACAACCCGCTGCTCTCATCAGAGAGCTGTGATGTGCATTGCTTAGCCTGCTTGTGGCTTCTCTGCTGCATAAATCAAGAACAGCTAGAGGGTTTTTAACAACATGGTTACATTTAGAATTCTAGTACTAAAGCTGTTTTTTTCCTGTTTTTCTTACAGAATTCTTCCCAGTTGGAAATGGGAACTACAGAGCAGTCTTCACAGACCAATAAATTTGCTGGTTTGGAGCACAATAATGAGCTACAGAAGGTGAACTTGTGGTATTTCTGTGCAGCTGGGGTGAACAGGGGTAGCTTGGGATGGGAGCTTTACTCTTTAGGGAGGAGCATTGGTTCCTGAATGTGTTGCTGTTTTTCACCAGATATCTTTGTGATGATGGTCCTAATCTTGGAGCATCAAGGTTATACGTCTAAAAATGAATTGTTTTCACTAAGCAGGTTTGAGGCAGCAGAAGACACTTGAACTGACTTGCAAAATGTGTTTATCCAGTGCAAAATGTATATTTAAATGTTGATACAAAAGTGTTCAGGTATTAGATGTATAGCACAGAGTAAATAACTGGAGATTCAGTTCTTTAAGGTAGCTGTTGTTCAGAAAATACCTGGCAGAGTTCCTCTGTTTGGAGAACTAATGGTGCCTGGCTTAATAAGTCATCATGGGTTTCTGCTCCAAGAGGAGCAATGCACAGAGGACACCAGTGGGAGTGCAGGTGGTATGAAACACCTTTATAAAGTGACTGAGGTTCAGACGGGTGCCTTGGTTAGGCATTCCACAGAAAAGGGTTTGTAAGAGCAGGGTGGACAGTGGTGCATGTTTCTGTCTAGCCTTGTCATTTAAGGAAAGAGCTGTTGTGGTCTCATTGAGAAGCAGCTTTCCTATTACATTTGCTAGTGTGAAGCAATTAGTCTGGGAGCATTTAATCTCAGGAAAATTCCACGTGAGTATCTTGTTTTATCAAATTAACTGAAAAGTTTTGTCTCTGTTTCCTGAAGGAGTTAGAAATGCTCAGGAGTCAGATACAACTACAGTCTGCGGAAATCTCTAAGCTTCAGATGGAGAATCAAAAGCTACAAGTAATGGTACTGGTGAACAAGTTGTTTCTTTTATCTGTGGGAACTAAATCTTCAAGACTTGCCTTCCTGCTACTGTCTGTAGCTACTTTACTAAACCAGGCTCTTTTTAAGTGCACACATCAGCAAGTGATTCCAACAGGGTTTCAAATTAAGTAATGAGCTACCCAGACAAATCCTTCATGAGCATGGAGGGGACTTATAGTCAAGTTAGTTCTCTCTGATGGCACTGGTCTTTGGCATTCTTAAACAATTATAAATTATTTCCTGTTCCAAGGTTATGGTCTAATTAAAGTAAATAGCCTTTGTGAGACACAACTGTGTGATATACACAAGAGATCATTATTCCTACAAGCACTTGAGGATACTAATTTGTAATCTGATGTATAGCTGAAAGGCAAATGATGGGGGCATCTGTCTGTGTAGGCTTTCAAATGCTGCAGAGGTTTTTTTGGCTGTGTACTGAACCAATGAGGCAGTAAAGCCTTATGGCTAAATAAATGTGACTGTCTTCAAAACTAGTAAACAGCTTTAGAAAGGCAATGTTGGGCTATAGAACTTGAACAAGTTGTCTGAAAATGTTCCAGACACTTCCACAGCAGAGCTAACAAACCATGCTGCAGGAACAGGGGCCCCACAACAAGTTTACAAAAAAGTGTTTAATGTACATGTGGTCCAAGAGAGGCAGACTCAGCTGCTTGGAGAGAAAATGCCATTGCACAGGTGCTGGCCATGTGTGCTTGTGATGATGCCTTTTGAGGCAGAGGTGTGTCCTGGTGTCTCTCCAGCTGTCTCCACCTCAAGGCCATCCTACATACTACTGCCTCCCTTGCTTGGAGGACTGGCTTAAGTGTGCTCCAGCTGGAGAGGCACTGGTCTCAAATTTGTGCCAGGCAGCTGACAGGCAGCTGCCACGTTTTAGAAATAACTTTGTGTAGGGCTGACTGAGATGAAACTGTTGCTCTTTTTAGTAGTCTTATGCAAAGATCTGTATCTTGAGCCTAATAAAAAGACTTATATGGCACTTCAGAAGTATCAGAGCAAAGGTGGATTGCCTGTAATAGGGTCTGTCTAGAAAAAAAACCTAAAAGTCTTTCAAGTGCAGCTGCTGTGAAATAAAAGCTTCACTTTGTGTTCTTGGTGTGTACATGTGTGTGTGAGTCTGACACCCAAGGAAGGACAGATCTGTTTGCTGATGCCTTGCAGCATGGGCTGTATGTAATCACCATACCTTGGCTATGCTGTAAAAAGAGAATATGCTTTTTAAAAAATGACTGTGTAATGTCACAGCTTGCTGTCTTGGTATGTGCAGCACTGAGAGGGAATTCCTTGTCCACAGAATACAACTGCAGATCCCATGTTAGGAGACAGTGGTGCAACAGCAGCAACAAGCTCAGAATTGGCAGGACAACTGGAGCGAGAAATAAAAGAACTGAAGGTGGGTAGTGGGTGAGCACCAAAGCAAGCCATTGGATACTTAGCCTGCAATTAGGAGGCTTCTACAGTAGCCAGGGCTGCTGGAAGTGGTTTGTTTCCTCAGCATCCTTAGTGTTTCAGACTCTGGAAGGGAAGCTGGATATCTCCTTCATTTTTCACTTAGGAAATGAAAACTTGTCTGCCTTTAAGGAGTTGGTAAGGACAGTCTAGGGTGTAGCTTTACTCTGACACAGACAGTCCAGTTTGACTGGGAGGAAAGTAACCACTGTTAATATTGTTCCTATTTTATCCAAGTTGTAATAGTTTATGTAAGGATGTGTAAGTGTGTCTGGGAACAAGGCTACAGGAACCAACAGTGGGCTGGAGCTGCTAAAGTTTGTGTACAGAATGTGTTTGAAGGATACAGGGCTTCAGCTTTACCTGTGCTTGTATTGTAACCTGATGTGGGATTTTCCCTGTTGCCAGAGTGAAGTCAAAGCCCTTTCTGAGGAGAAGGAATCACTAAAGCAGCACCTGGACTCAACCAGTAGCACGGTTGCTATATTGCAAGATGAGAAAAGTAAACTGCAGCGAGAAGTTGCAGAATCCAAGAAAGAACAGGATGATCTCCTGGTGCTTTTGGCTGACCAGGATCAGAAAATATCTGCACTGAAGATCAAATTGAAGGACCTCGGTGTACCGGTAAGCGAAGGAGTGGACCAGTGAATTCTTGGGCCTGAGACAGGGCTGGCCACGGTCAAGTGTGATCCAAAAAGTCTGGTGAGGCCCCTTTCTATAAGCAGAAGGAAGTTAAAGCTATCAGTTACTTTTTCAACTTCTTCAGGCAGCCATCAGTGAAAGACGACCACTGCCTGTTGTCCCCGGTGGTCGGCTGTCTTCAGCAGAGAAGTAAAGAACTGTGGATGACAGATTACAAGATGACAGTTGCATTTAATAAGCATTAGTTGATGTGGCATAGTTGTTTTAGGTTATCTTTAAGCTTATTTGCACTCAGCATTTGTCTTGCCTTCAAAAGGTTGGATCAGAATAAGGGATATTACTGCTCACAACAGATCTTGTATTTCAGGTTGAAGATGAAGATGATACTGAATCTGGAGATCAAGGGGATGAAGATGAGGACGGGGATGAAGAGGAACAAGACTAGAATGCTGTTGTGTGTTACCATGAAAACTAGATTGCATTGTTTTGGGGGGAAAATCTATTACTGGTATACAAAGGAAAACATCTGCTTGTGGGAAGCAGATGGGAAAATGACAACCATGGGCCTAGTTATAAGTTACTCAAGTGTTGGAAAATCCTTTGTACTAGGTAAAGCAAACAAAAATCACAGTTTCAGTTCTACATGAATATCCCAGGTTGTACTTGTTTAGAAGTTGCTTCAGACACTGTTTAAAGCAGGGAATGACAATGTCAATTGACCAATATCAATGCCTTGGTTCATTGTCATTGAGAGTTCTGTGCATTTGTCTATGGTTTTAACTTCCTTCAGCTCTTAACATAATTAAATACAAAATTATTTGGTTTAACATCTGTTACATGGAGTCATTCCCCCTGCCTTCAGCATGGAGCTTCAGTGTAGTTTGTGGCTTCCTCTCAAGAGCAGCGGGGGGCAGAAGGGTTGGAGTCTGGTTCTGGCTGTGCCAGGGGTCCTGCACACAGGTGTGTGCCTGGCCACGGCCCTGGCTGCGCTCGGAACCTCCCGGGGAACCACAGTGCTCTGCTACTACCAAGGAAGAGTTTCCATTGAAAGCTGTGCAAGAAGTGTAGCCTTAGGGTGAAGATTTGCTGTGGAAGACAAAGACCAGTACACTCTAAGATCTAAAGTGCTCCTGAGTCAGCATAAATCTAAGTTAAAATCTTATTGACTACTTCAGTAAGGAAATGAAAACTACTCTGATTTATATAACTTATTGGCTCTTTATGAGTAAATAAAAGATGACATTTTAAAAGAAAACAGAGAACGGTAAATGCATCTAATTATTTTCTTTGGTAATAAAGAGAATATGTCTCCTTTGTCCTCATTTAATTCTCTTGTCCTGATTTAAAAACATACATTTTAATATGCATAAGTGCATATGCAATCAGTCTATTCTGGTGGATTGAGGTAATTGTACACCACATAATGAGCTTCTCACCACATGAGTAGAGAAGGATGGGGGTTCAGTTTTTGGTTTTTGGAATACTACAGTCTTCAGTGACTGTTTCTTTTTAAGAATAGTCCAAGGTTAAATGAAATCATTCCTTAACAGCTAATTTGAAGAAGACGAGGACTCACGTGCATAAGTAATACAGGCTGTGGGTTGCAGTAAAGGATCTCTAAAGCAAAGCTTAACTTGGGCATTCTAACGAAGGTAAGAGCAGGTGTGCAGTACCCAGGGCTGCAGCTGCCACTTGAGAAATCAATTTTACCACCCCTGGCTGTCGTGCCAGCTTCAGTATGCAGGGCTCTGGTGGGTGCTGGACTGGCTGTTCATTGCTGGCAGCAGTGTCCCCCCTCAGGGGGCCATAAAGCTGATGCTTTGCCCATCACAGCCTGAGCAAGGCAGGCCAATGTACTTGTCTGCTGGAGCCCATTCCCCATCACTGGCAGCTGGGCCAGGAAGCAGCGCTTTTCTTTGGAAGTGTTGGATCCTTCAGCAGAGACTCAAGGGGACAAGGGAGGAGCAGTGGTGTCAGCAAGCCTTGTGGCTTCGTTGGCTATGGAAAACGTGGGAAGCTGATGTGCCCTGTAGAGTTGGACTGGTGGGGATGTTTCCTCCCTTGCTCCTTTCACAGAAGAGATGCATGAGCACAGCCTCAGTTTATGAAAGCAAAAGGCATTGAGTGCTGCTCTGGCCTTATGTCTTGGGTTGCAATATGTAACCAAAAATGTGTATTCCATTTTCATCTGTTGAAACCAGCTGGGGAGATGTTTATCTCTTGTATAACCCATTCCTCGTAACTCCAGGGGGAGGGGCTGGGTGCCTTCTGTTACTGGGCCAGCTGTTAAAACCAGGTGGGGCAGTGTTTCCTTATGTCTCCCACCACCCACCCTCCCTGCAGGGGGATATCATCTGTGAATGGGCCATTAAGGCTCACCCATGACTGATAAAATTAAATCATCCCACTGTGAGATGCCCCACCCAGCGGTAGGAGCCAGGCACTCCTGCCTGGATAAAACCTGGGAATCAGAAGACCAGGACAACTGGTTTTTCCACTGCACTCCCAGAGGAATATGACCCATCTTGCCACCACTGGACCCTTCTACAGGATCATCTCTACTCCACATCTGTCACTCCTGGAGGAATTATTTTGGACTGCTTCCAACACCCAGGCCAACAGGGTGTCAGGTCGTACTCTGACTCTTGTCAGTGTTTCTAGGACTATTTTGTTGTTGTGTTTGCTTGGGTTTTTTTCCTTGTACTACTACCTTTGTATTTTGTAATATTCCAAGTAAAGGACTGATATTCCTATATATTTGCCTGAAAGCCCCTTAATTTCAAAATGGTAATAATTCAGAGGGAAGGGGTTTACATTCTCCTTTCCAAGGGAGGCTCTGGGTTCCCCTGGCAGATACCTGTCTTTCAAACCAAGACACCTTACCCTGAAGGAGACCTGTTAATCTGGCAGCCAGACCTGGACACTGGTGCTCCTCCCAAAAGATGTCATGCTGCAAGATATTTTTTGTTGCCATTCTCTGCCATGTTATGCTTAGGAAATTCTTCCCTTTGGATGCAACTTTAAAATGTTTAAAATCGCTAGAAATGCAGGAAGAGAACAAAGTGGGGGTAGGGAGTTCAGGAGACAGACAAACTGGTTACAAACAGGTTGTAAAAAAGCCGTTCAAAGTGCCTTTCCCAATTAGAAAACCTGTTTTGTGGATTATTTTATTGCAGCATCTTAGTGGTCTGTCTTCCTGCTGGTAGCAGACGTGTCTGGTGATAATTGTATTACTGTCAAATTACTTGTGTGCATTCTTGGCTGTGTCATGAAAATCTGAGTTGTTCTTAGTTCTTTGGAATCTTTTCTTGTCCCATTGTGCCTGGGATATCACAAACACAGGGTGGTTTTCCTCTCACTGCACAGCATTCGGATCCCTTGCACAGCATCTCTGTCAAAGCAAGCAGCTGCTCCCAGCAAGAAGGGAAATCCATCACAGATTTCTCCTTTGCTTGTTGCATGTGCTCACATTGATACAGAAAGCCAGAAAGATGCGCTGAGCTGCAGAGAGCATCAGGAGAGAAGAGCAGGAGCAAGTAATTCTGATGAGGATGTGCTAAGAGCAGAGTTGGGGCCTTACACACCATGTCCGGACCAGGCAGTGCGGGTCTCTTCATGTCCACCCTTTCCATGACGGGTTTCCAGGAACAGTCATGTGCTGCACAGTCTGAACACGGGAAGGCTTTGTCATTTCTTTAAGACAGGTGCTACGCTATTTTCTGGACCAGTTGTTTGCAAAATACAGATTTCAGGGAAGCAAAAGCAGCCTGACCTGTGTTACCTGACCTGTGTTACCAGCCTCTGCCAGCTGCTGGTCTCCTGCAAGCTCAAAAACTGCCAAACCCCCTTCATTTGTGTGAAGTTTTTCTAGAATTTATTTTCAACAAAGGTTTCAATTCAGCAGTGCATACAAGCCTAAGAGATACTTCTTTTTGTGAATACTTTACTAGAAAGATTGTGTCCCTTTCTTTAAACTATAGGAATGAGGAGAAGCTTGAATGGGGAGAGACTGGAGACTAACTGAGAGGGAAACTGGTTGCCAGGCAATCAGCCCCAGCCTGTGTGGCACTCAGGTGAGGCAGGTGTGGGGGTCTGTGGAACACAGCTACTCACTACAGCCCTTGACACTGCTGTCAGTGCCGTGAGTGGCTGGTGGTTGAGGGAGATTTACTGCTGACAAACACCTCGTGGGATAGGTGAGGGGCCCCCAAACCACCTGCAGTGTCATTTGCCATTGTCCCATTGCAGGGTTCCTGCCTTAGCCCCTAAGAGACCGGGAGGAGAATCAGGACCTTTTCTCCTGTTCCTTATGAGTATCCAAGCGTTCAGCAAGCAGCATCTCCTTTAAATGAAATGCTGACTGCGTAATCCCAGCTTTGTGCATTTATATGCAGATGGACAGCAGCAAAAGGACAACTGCCGTCAGACAAGAGCAGAGCCCCTGTGGGGGGCCAGGTTTGCACTTCCCTTCTAAAGCCAAACTCTGCTGTGGAAAGTGAAGTGCAGTAAGATTGCTTATTTGCCCCTCTCAGCTGCTCCTGAAGGGGTGACTCTGTCATGCCACTTAGCCCATTTGTACCTCACACCTGTGCAGCACCACTGTGCATGGAACAGCCTCAAAGCGTCCCTTTGCAGAAAGGGCTGCGGGGAAGTGGTTCCTACAGCTCGAGTCCCCATGGTCCCCTGGTATGCTGATCCAGCTAAAATGACTTTTGAAAACCCACAGGCCCTCTCTGTGGAGACAGGTGGTGAATCTGTCACTAGGTAGGTAGTTGTGGTGCTTCCAAGCTGCTCTTTGCCGATTTTACAGCTCCATTGTACAGGCTCTGGATTTTACTCTACATATCCAGCACCTTTTCTCCATGAAGCAGGTGCTAGAACGTGACATTTATTTGAGATGACATTTCAGAAACAAGAACTGAACAAGCTTGTGATCACGTCCTATCACTTCTATAAGAAACCAATAACCTTATGACACTGTTCTTGATAAAGGACATCCTACTGGGAGCAAATGGTGACGCAATGGCTTTGCAACGGCATTAACTGAGGCTGATGTGAAGGTCAGGCCAAGGCCAAAAATACCATTGGTGCAGTGTTGTGCCTTGAGGCTGAAAGTGTCACTGCTGGGCAAGGAGGAGACAGTCAGGGGTCATTAATGCTGCTGGCAGGCAGCGTGTGTTGTACCAGAAGCAGCGTAACAGACCCCAGGGCAGACAGCCCGCCTGATTGCAGGGAAATACTAGTGCCAATCAAGAAGGGATGTGGCTCTTCAAGCTGGTGCCTCTACACACAGGAAGGTCCTCGAGAAAAAAATGTGCTCCAGGGTTAGTGTAACAGAGTGGCCTCAGACTGGCCCTGAGACAGCAAGTGACAGATGAGCTCAGCACCAAGAAAGATGAATTAGCCCTGATCACTGGTGAGACCTGAGGCACAGCACAGCTAGGACCCCCCAGCCATGTCAGCAGGTGCAGCCCCTGCAGCCAGATCCTATCTCCATGCTGAGATGGGATGTCCAGGCTACGTGACACACGGGACAGAGACGTGTTTCCCAGCTCCCAGTGCTGGCACTGAGCACACAGCTCACAACAGCAGGCCCACGCTATATGAATGAGCCATTTCTGACTCCTCTACTGCTGCGCCTCCATTTAGACAAGGGGAGAACAGCCTGGCTGGTATGCAAGTTTCAAGACACAAGGCTGTGCCTCAAAATGTCACCATGCAAATCAGCAGAGCAGCTTGGATATGTGCCTGGCTCTGCCCTCCCTGCATCTAAGGGTCTGGTAGCCCCCGAGGGCGCTTCCCTGCCGTGGAGGGTTAGTAGGCCGTGAGCTGCTGCGGTGTAACAAACTTCGGGTGGCAGTGGGGGGGTTCTCCGCAGCTCTCAGCGAGAGAACAAAACACCCCGGGTGTCGAGCTGAAATCTGGGTCTAAAAGGTCTTCAGGAGTCTAGAGCAGTTTCTGGTTAATATAAGGTTGTTTATTACATAAATGCATCAGTCTCGAAGGCAAAGAGTTCTAGGAATGTGGTCTTTCTAAAAGCTTATGAGATTTGAGGTTTCAGAGGGGTTAACACAATAACCTGACAGTCCCAGCCCAGAAAGCAAAGGCACTTTTCCCAGCACAGAGATGTTCCCGAGATTCCTGGCCGCGATAGCAAAGGCTGTTTTCCCGACACAGGGAGAGAGTATCCCGGCCGATAGCAAAGGCTGTCTCCCAACACCTAGAGAGATTCCCGGCCACGGGACTGAGGCAGTTTCTCCGACACAGTGAGCAGAGAGTGTCCCGGCCGCGGGGGAGAGAGTCCCGGCAGCGATCGCAGCAGCAACAATAACAGTGACAGAATCCGAGAGCAACCCCCACAATAATACCCGGCAAAGCCTCGTCTGCAGCTTTTCCGGCAGAGCTCCGTTCTCTCTGGAGTAGCTGATTAGAGGTGGATCAACTGATCGAGTGATCGATCAATCAATGCCATTGCTCATGAAACTGGGGCTTTTTATCCCTAACTCATAAATGCATACTCATGTCCCTATCTATAGGTTAACTAATTAACTAAATACACAATACTAAAACATTTTTTCTGCACCAATCTAAACCTGATTTTAAAACTGCATAAAACTACGAAAATCTACACACATAGGATATATTAGTAACGTTAAAAGCTCTATCTCATTACGTAAAAATTGTACCTATTCTATCTAGAACTGAGAGCAGTGTTCCACTATGTTTTTTTTAATGTCTAAAACTAAACTACCAGACCTTAGGTCTCTGGGCCTTGTGCTGGCTGACAGCTTTTTAAGACACTTGGAGTATTTCTGCTTGAAACTAAAACCTAGACTTATACTTCATGTCTGTGTGACTTAATATATTTTAATTTCTCTAAAAACTTTAATTCAATCCCTGCATCTTTCTCTCTTCCTGGGGAACCCGGGGGATTATGTACTCCCGCACCCGGGAGGCTCCGTAGCCTCCTGCGGACTCCCCCCAGGGATCGGTTACTTCTCTGAACCCCAGATTTCTAAATCCCCGAGGAGCCAAGGCGCAAAAGCACTCCCAGGGAGCTTTGCAGCCGCAGGCAGATCACTTCCTTCTGGTTGGCTGTCGCCCTACTTCCTGGATTTCCGCTTTGGTGATCGGTCATTTTTGATCCTCCACGCGATTGGATGATTTCTCGATTCCTGTTGTGATTGGCCCAAGTTCTCATCCCAGCCCTTGGTTGTGTGGATAAAAAGAGCCCGAGAGGCACCCGAGGGCGCTCTGCTTCTGGGGAGCCTTCAATAAAGGATCTCTGGAAAAATGACCGGCCTCGCCTCTGCCTCGTGTCGCCTGCTGCCCCTGGAATGCAGATCGCCTTGGGAACCGCAGCCTGAGAGCTGAAACCACTCAAGCTGAAATCACTAGAGCTGAAAGAGATTGTCTTTATAAAGATACATCTCCGAAGTCAGACTGCAGCCGACCAAGGGCACTGCAGGCAGGGGAAGGCTGTGGGATCGCGATATCGGACCGAGCCCCGCATAAGGGACGTATGAGGGTATCTAAGACAATACAAGAGGACTACACTGCATGGAGTGAGAAAGCTCTCGTCTGAGTTTCACCACCAAAGAGGGATTCCAAGAGCCTCCCTGACAGCTCCTGGGTTGTCAGGTGCAGCAGGGCTATAGGCAAGGGAGGAAATTCTAAACATCCTGTCTTTTACCAGGGAGCCATGTGGTGAGCCCGAGGAAGGCAAGTTCTGCATCCGCAACAGGAAACCAGCTTGCTCTTGGGCTTCTGGCTCTACACTGGAGCCATGCTGGGGCCAAAGACAGAGCTGGCACTTACGTCCTTCTCAATCACGCTGATCTCAGATTTCCAACAAAAAACCCCCCAACTCACGGAAGCACACAAGTCTAAGGAGAAGCTTTGTCAGCACTTGCATGACTTTAAATTTGTTCCTTGAATTCCCAAGTCACCTGCTCCTTCTCTGCAAACATATTTATTGCCTGTACTTAACGTACTTCCGTGGATGTCACCTGAAGGACCTCACTCATTCTGTATCATTCTGTAACATTAGTCCAAGTCTCAGCTTGCCCTGTCTGTTCCTACCTTCTCTCTCAGAACAAAGGGTCTACAAGAGGTGCTATTTGCAGCTTAAGACATGAAGTAGGTGCACAGTAGGGCCAGGCTGCTGCATTCTCAACATCTCTCACTCTACAGGTTCCTTCTTTGGGTAGTGTTTACACCTGTAAATCCATCACGCATCTGGACATGGCACTGAGTAAAGGGCTTATCCCCCAGATAGACATACGGTTCAAAGGCAAAGGACAAATGAGACTTTCATATTAATCAGGGGAGTCCTGACATGAACAGGTTTAAGCTTATTGATACAAGCCTTCCTGGCCGTCAAATGGGGACAGATTCTCGCTGCTGAACACTCATAATGACATTCAGGCTAAAGTGAGACCAGGCCAGAAGGTTTGCCCCAGGCTGCATTCTTCTCCCAGTGGCTTGGGGACATGTGCAGCTGGGAGGGAGAAAGCTGCCAAGGTGATTATTTAACCCTTGTTTATCCCTTGGCGTGGTTCTGTATCCATCACGGCCTGCCACAGTGATCCTGGGAATATTTTTCTACCAGGGCTCCTAGAGCTTGCCAAGCTCGAGTGTGGCCACTAGATGTTATGGTTTACTCACGGATGGAGCAAACCCGGCCGGCTGCAGGCTGGAATGAAACCCTTGCGGATGTGGAGGTTACATGAGTGAAATAGTTTCCAAGCTAACTAGACGGCTGCTTTTGGTTTTAAACAGGGCTATCATCAAACAGCTATAATATAACTTACTCTCCTGCTATCTAAGCCCGGTAATCCTCATCCTAAAATAGTTCTAGCAGCTGGCTCAGTGTCAGGACATTAAGTTTTGTAAAACAAGGGAAAAAATATTTTCCAAGGTGGCGAAAGCCAAGATGACCTATGAGGATGACTTGTGCAGCCTGTCACAGCCATAAATGAGTACAGGAATATGAGGGGCTACCAAGGGTCCGACTTACTGAATCTTCATGTTATAGGAGACAGTTTTGGCCCGAAGCAGCAAACCAAGACAGCAGGCATGGCATGTCAAGGTGGCAGCAGCAAGATGCTCTCCATGGAGGTTAGTTCTCTCCTGTTCCCTCCCACTGAGCTGCCCCGGAGGAGGCACAAGGGCAGGGGCTGGTGGAACAGAAGCAAGGACAGAGCAGGCTATAACACAGTACTTTTAGGGGTGACTGCTCCTTTCTCACTGGAAATGAATGAGGTTGTGTCAGCCTGCCAGATGCACAGGCATATGCCAAAGGTAGAGTGGAAACATGACAGGCTCACTCATCACTCCAGGCAATCCGCTTGGATAAGAACAAACTTTCTCTGTTTTTTTTTTAAACCCCTTAGACACCTACACTCACCTTGTCATCGGCTGTCCGCAGCTGATGTTATCTCACACGCTATGCGCTTCACTGGGAACGACGGGGGCAATTGTTGGGCAATTGATTGGGCAATTGGCTTCTACTCTGAGCATCCTTAACTGCAGGTACCCCACTGCTGCCTGCTCTTGCTGGCAGCACCCAGCAAGACTTTCCTTCTTGTGAGAAGGAAACAGGCAGCCACGGGGGCTGCCACTTGCCCTCATTTATTGTGTGCTCTGCAAGTCCGCAGCAGTGTCTGGACTTAGTGCAGCTCCGCCAGGTGGTGCCCTTTACCCGACGCTGAGTACTGGTTGTGCTCGCTGAGGCTGGTTGCATCATCCCTACAATCCCTGACCTGGCCACCTAAAGTCAAGTGCCCCTGCTCTGCACACAGAGCGTGTGAGGGCCTGAGCTGGGCCTGGTGCTCAGGGTGAAGTGCTCTGATGTCAGTACTGTGGGACTTGAGACAATTTCCCGGCAGAGTTTCATGTACACTTGAGTCAGTCTGCCCTTTGCTCTAGAAATCTCCTGCTTTGACCTCAACAGAGAGCAGAAAAGAACAAGTGAGAAATTTCCCTCCCATGTCTGCTTTTACCCTTGCAATGCAGCTTTTACAATGGGGTGGCTATGAGGAAATTTTCTTCAACCTTCAACTCCTGTTTGAATGTTCCTGGTGGTGCTCCCAGCTCCTCATCAGAGGAGCAGACTTCTGATTCAGCAGATAACGTGACTGTCATATTCCTTCTTCCCTGTTGCTTGGGAATGCAACAGGAGATTAGCCAAAATATTTGCTTCTCAGGTACACGCTGTTTAACCTGTCTACGAATATCTGTTACTTGCAGGGTTGGTTTTTTTTTTTTGGCTGTATTTCCCTGAAGAATCTCCCAAATGAAGTGTCAGGATAACAGGATGGATGATGTAGCATATCTGTCCATCTCTGAGAAGATGACAGAATTGACAACAGCTTTTTCCCAAAGCCCCTCCTAATGTGCAGTCCCCTCTGCCAGCAGTGGAAAGCAATACTGCTTTCCTTGGGGGATGCTGGCAAAGACGTGCTTCCAGGTGCCTGCTGTGACCAATATTCAGCAATGTGTGCGAGCTGGCTGGAGCGCTGCAGCTGCCTCAGCTGTCTGCTCACATCTTGTGCCTGTAACCCGGACCTGCGAGAGGAGCCCACACTCAGGTTCTCCGTGCATCTCTGGTTTTCCGGGCAGATTTCCAGGGGTGCGTGTATATGTCTGGCACCTATCTAGGCCCCCAAAGAACCCCCCAAGCCCTAGACTCCTCAGGAAAGAAAGAGAGTGATGGAAATCCCCTTTTTAGGAGGCTTCTCTATCAAAAGGTGTCAGACCAAGAGACCAAGAGGCAAAGAAAGCTCTAGAGGAATGCACAGCTCTGCATAGCCCACTGGCAGATGAACAGAGATAACTTGGAAGCTGTGCTTTGTGTGGCTCCCCTTCTTTCTATTTGGTTTCCCTTTCTATACTCTCAAGGTAATTTTTGGTAAAACAAAACTGAGCAAACCCTCTAGCTTCACAGCAGGCAGAAGAAGGCACAGACTCAGCTGCCAAGATAGATTCTGCCAGTTGCAGATGGCAAGCCTCACTTCCCCGGTCATAAAATTAGAAATGAGTTAAACATGCAGCAGGTGTTAATGGGAGGCACGAACCAGCTGGCAAACCACAGGTCTTGGAAAAGGTACAAACCAAACGCAGACAGGAAATCCCCCACCCAGCCAGGACCTGGAAGCTGTCTACACCTGAAGAAAAAGTAACTGGATTATTTACTTTAGCTTGATTATTTGCAAATGACTGAATGTGAATGACGTTCATTCTTAGTTCTACAGTGGCATTATCGAATCGGTGAAAAACCAGCCTTTGCTATATCCTGCGACCGGTTTCCTCTGAAGAGTAGGTTCTCTACGTGCTGAAGACCTGCTCCTGACCTCCTTGAGTCACTTCATCATGACGCAAGTGTCAAAGGAGCGCTGCTGCCAGCCGGTCTCTCTCTATACAGCTGGGTCACAGTCTGACACAGGGCAGTCAGGGCTGACTGAGGGATATGGAAAGGGAATTAAGTCCATGAGCTTCAAGGAAGGCTAAATGTATTGACAGAACCAGACTGGAATGACAAGGAAGGCTAAATTTATTGGTAGAACCAGACTGCTGCCTCAGGGATTGCTGCTTACACAAAACATGTTTGCTCCCACCTTTACTATTCCTCCACAGAGATCCAAAAGCTGGAAAGATTACAGGGCAACACCTAGAGGTGGGTATTTTACAGATAAGGCAAATATGGACAATACTCACAAGGAAGAAGCTGGGACAACAGGCCCATACTGTTCTCCCTGACATGCCATTTCACCAGTCCTGAATCTCTGCTTGAGCAGCACGCCTTTTCTGAACCCCCACTCATCCCTTCAAGTAGACAATTTTTCATTTCCCTATTCCTACCCCTCCCCTGCCCCAGCATGCCCTCGTTGGTTCACACTGGCTCCAGTGAATTCTACATGTTTATCTCGTAGAAACAATCCATCACTTACATTTTGTGGTTTATTGACTTTCTCCCATCTGGCATGTGGCTCCATCATGGTTTGTTGTGTTACGTGACCTCCGTGTCGTCATGGAGACACTGCCATGGCTCCCAGCTCCAGATCAGCACCAACACCCTTGGTTAGGCCCTCCAACACAACGGGGAAGGACCGTGTCTCCTCACTGGCCAGTAACTCCTTTGGATTCACAGGTATGCTTTTGCTGGGAAATGGGAACGCATTTTAACTGTCTGCTGGCAAAGGCAGACTGTGCTGGGTGAATTCTGGAGTTCTCTGACTATTGCTACAGGTGGGACATTACACTGGTCAGAGAGACACTCAGCCTACTCACTTCCACATTGCATTTTTTCAACACAGAAACCACTCACTGTGAACAGAGGGAAAAGGATAACCCAAGGCCTCTGAGGGAGGCTCTGGCAGTGACAAGCTATGCTTCTAAAAGGGGTATGAGCTTGTTATCTACTTCTTAGTGTACCAAGGGAGCATATTTACATTGCAAAGTGTTCCTCAATTAGTAAGTATTTTTAAAGCTTTCCAAATAAACTTCAAAGCAGGAGCACTTCCTTTTGGTAGGGAAGGGCTGGCTACGAGTGGGAGCCAGCGGAATGTCACCGTCTAACCACTTCCTTCCTGCCATCAGGACTCTCCCCACGGATGGGCTTTTCTTTCCTTTGTTTTTCTACCAGAAAAGCCTCGTGAAATACATGAAGGCGGCTCTGGGGAGGGGGCTCAGAGTGAGCTGCTTATCACCTCTCCCCAGTCAGTATTACTCGCTTCAGAAGCAGGACTACTACAAGTGGCGGAAGGCTTGGCTCCTCCGCAGCCTGAGAAAGCTGTGCTGCTTCTCGGGGCAGAGCAGCAACTATATGCAAGGAAAGTCAAGCGTTGGGGGAGGACACCCAGGGGCTCCTGGCCAGCTGTCCCTGTACCCACCACATTCCCCAGGGTCAGGCTCAGATTGCAGGGCACATCCTGGTTTAACCGGACACACAGTGTAATTCGGAAACGTGTCTTTTGGAAATATGATTGACCCTTTGAAACTGACACACAAGGAAAGTGAACTTAAGAAAAGCAACAATGCATTGCAAATATTTGGGCAATTTCCTCTTGCTGCATAATTGCTTATTTTGTGACCTAAACCCCAGCATTCCTTCCAGTCCTTCGCAAGGGGACAGGTTACTTAAACTATTTATAGATGCTTGGATCCCTTCTGCAATCAAGGTGGATCAACCACACAACAGAATTCCTGGTGCTGCCATCTTGAGCCATGCCTCGTGTGACCTACTCCTCGTAGGTGCTGTGGGCACACGTTATCAGCTCCATCTATTGCAGACACCGAAGAGGTCCCTCCCTAGCACAGAGGATGCTTGGGAAACGCAGGATACCAGGCATGCTACGCTGTGTCATTGGCTCTTGAGGAGGAGGTGGGGGAAGTCCACCTCAGCAGTACTTCTCCACGTGCTTTCCCACCCAGGAGCTGGTAACCAGGCTGATGGGACAGAGATCAGATGTAGCTTGGAATCCCTCAGTAGTTCAGTGTTGCTAATGCTGAGTTATTCTCAGGTATGAGACCTCAGCAGAGGTCTCAGGTATTTCTTCCTTCCAGAAAGCACCTCCCATTACCTAGTGAATGATTTGTATTAATAGTCACTTGAGCTTCTTTTCAATCAGCAGTACTTTGTAGCTTTTTCCATGGTTGGGTAGGAGCAAAACTCCAGAGCTGTCAATTTCCCACTGAACAGGAATCCTAAAGAACATGAACTTGCTGTCTCGGCAGTGCAATTTCTTTGTTGCCATAACATTGGTGTGTTTCAATTTGACAATGGTGACAATACTTTTTTTTTTGTCAAAAGGCAGCAATGATGTATTGCATATAAGATATGCAATGGTAGTGAAAGCAAATTTCAACACAAAGAAATGTATGAAAATTACAGGTATCCTTTGGAGTTAGGGTAAGAGAAGGGGAGCAGTCCCTCTGTAAAGGAAACTTGAAAGTAAGAAAGAGGGAGAATGCCTTGCACAAGAGTGTGGTTGGGATGCCAAAAGGCTGGATGAGGAGCAGATGCACCTGGCCTGGGCACCACTGGTGCTCAGGGCCAAGGATGTCAAGGATGTCTGGAGGCCTGGGACAAGCTGCAGGCTTTTTGGACTGTGACCTACTGGAACGAGCTAGTCAGATTTTGATCCATTGCAAAAGAAACCTGGAAAAGGCTCCTCTTCTTTAAATTTGTATCATCACTGCAACACCAAAGCTTAACTTGGAACATCCCACACTGCTCTTCAGTTTCTGAAATCTTAGCCTTTCAAAGTCAGCATTCCCACTTGACCTCCTTCTGTGGTTCTATTATAAAGAACTTACAGTTACACATACAGGGAAATTGCTCCATCTCCTGCCTAAGAAATTATGTGATATATAAGCAAAAGAACCTCCAAGCAGAGTATCTGAGACAAACTTTACTAAGCGGCCTGTTCCTCAAAAATTCCATTTCCCATAAATATTTTCTCCTCTCATTTCCTGTGTGCTACTTGTTATTTTAATTGTTCAAGTCAAATCACTGTGTGGTAATTGCTAAGATACGGAAGCTGACTCTAACTGCCCCAGGAGCAAATGAAACCCCATGGATGAGAAGAATAAGCAAGTGAAAATGCAAATCACTGATATGGCAAAGTGCAAACTGGTAAAACAATAAAAAGTCCTTTCCAACTGACAATGACTTACTTGGTCCAACTGGCCTTTAAATACGGATGAGAGACCTGCTCTAGAGTTTTTAAAGACCGGAGGGCACGGGTTTGGGCTGATGTGACTGTCCATGACTCAGGGCCTCTGAGGTCATTCTTGCTACTGGCATGAAAAGAAAGAAAGGGTAGAAAGATCACACAGCACCAAGGCAGCTTCTCACTTAAAATGGGTGGAATGTCACCCACCAGACTGGAGGAAGGCAGTGGCATCTGAGTTTCCCCTGCATGTCTGCAAGCAAGTTCAGGGGAGACACCATCTTTAAAGTCCCTCCTTTCTCTCTTGTCTCCAGGAGGTTAGGGGCTTCTTCTTTTGTCATTCCTGCTCCCAGTGATTTCCCTTCTCCGTTTCCCATGAAGCAGCATTTTGTCCCCAGCATCAACTCATCCTCTGCAGCCTGCGCAGGCAGCATCAAAGGAACCTATGGCAAGCTGTAGCCTATCCCTAGGAATGCCATACACAGGCAGAGGGAGCAGAGGGAGCAGCGGGAAGTGCACAGGACTGACCTGGCTGCTGGAGGCAGGGAACTGCAGAAGATAAAATGCACCTGTTTTATTGAAGACATGTTTACATCAAGGATCAGATCCTGCCTTACTCTGCTAAAACCGTAAAGTGGAGTGGTTTTTCTGGAGCAGCTCCCAAATGGGCTTGTCCAAACAGCAGCCAGGGAACATCAAAAGGTGAAGCGATCACCCACAGATAAGCACTTCAACTGTCTGATCCTGAGCTACCCCCAGGCACGGCTCAGCATCTTGTCTGCCCGTGAGGAGCTCTCTCTATAGCCTGCTCTTGTACCAGAGCCTCTTTCCATGGTGACTGCTCCATACACATGGCAGACAGTTAACTGACTGCCAGTCAACAAGTTCTGCTCTCCAAGGAAAAGAAAATCCTCAGTCTGAAGCCCTTGGAGCAGAGAAGGAAATGGGAAGACAGGATTGGGTCAGTACTCGAGCAAGAGTGTCCTCACTCTAGTGACCCAGCCACAGTGGGAAGTGTGTTTGCATCAACCATCGCTTAGTAATTATAGCAACAGATGACTCAAGATCAAAGTGCTTTTGCGAATAATGTGGCAAAGTAAATAGATGGAAATCCGAGCTTTTTTATCTTTGGATCTGTCTTTAATGCTGACTTTCTGTCCGGCTTTAACCTGCCCTGGGATAACATCTCTGCTTCCAGTGCTGTGGCACTGGCCCAGGCAGAGCCCCGTGCAGCGCCCGGCTCCATCCAAGCTCCTGCCTCCTGCCTGCCAGGGATAGGAGCAGGCAAGGTAGCCCTGGGGACAGCGGCCACTGGGCTTTGGGGCCTGATCCCCACAGCGATTCTCAGTGCAGAAGGGCACGTTTGCTGTCACAGTGAGTCTACAGAGCCAGGTGCCCGGGTGCTTTGTGCTGACATGCCGAGGTGCTGCTGATGCTGCTTCCAGGGGCTGCCCCTCCCAGTATGAGCATCTCAGCAGGCAGCTGCTCCTCCGTTGGATGCAGCCCAAGTGCTCCAGAGACAGCTTCTGATTCAACTACTCCTGGCCTTGCTCGCCCATAAAGATAGGTCCTGAAGAGGGTTGGATAGGAAGGTCTCTTTATTCAGGGTGACGCGGCACATGGAAACCATGGCTGACCAGCACATGGAAAGGGGACCATTTGCCAACTCCTCCAAGTATTTCCCACGATCACCCTTCACCTAGGCTGCATCTGTCTCCTCATCTGCCTTCTGTCACACGTGCTCCTATCAGCTTCTATCATGTGTTTATCCTGAATTTTGGAAAGAGTTAATTACTTTGCTAAGATGCTAAGCTCCAGTTGTTGCCACACCAAGTGTTCTCTTGGTGCCATGGATCGGCGAGTGCCCCGTTGATTCCACACACTGGTCTCTTGTGTGACTGCACACTGGCTCCAGACATCTTTCTTGCATGCTTCCTGGCTAAAGGTGTTTAAGTCACAAGCAGCAGAGTGTGGAGAGAAGGCCAGGATGGCTATGGGTTAGGTGAAGAGAACAAATCCTGACTTCCACAGTGTTCCTCAGGTGTCTCTGAGACAGTCTTGATCTCTCTGGGTGATCTCTGTTGCTTTAATTTGCTGTTTTAATTCCATAGGCAGTGCCTCCTGCACAGTAATCACGTGGCAAGGAGGCCCACACTGGATAAAGTTTCGAGCTGCCTCCTGGGACTAGGCACCAAGGCCATCTAAACATGGGATTTCCCAAATCACATCAATCATCTGGGTTTTTCCTGGCTTATGCTGAGACGCTGTGCTGCTCCTGCTTATTTCCCAATAGAGTAGAGAGGCTTAATTATTGGGTTGCAAAGTTCCCAAGGGTCTTATGAATATTGAATTGGAGAAGCGAGATAACATGACATACTACACCATGATAAATTGTTATCCAAAAATTTGTTGTGATCCAGGGGAAGTCTGCCCCCCAAAAGTTACCCAATGTGCATTGTTTTGGTTGCCATCATCAAAGTCTACAAGATGAACAGGCAATTCATTATCGTTTTGAGTAGTGCTTTGAATGTTATCATTTGAGCTTCTTAAAAGGTTAATCTTCTGTCCCTGGGATCCCAATGAGGAACAATTAGAGTATCCTGTGGTGAAACACTGGATTATTATTAATGAAACTTGTGCTGCCCTGGAGTTTTAATTAACTCGAGTGTTTAAACACATGCCTGACTTAAAACATATGGGCATTCTCATTCCTGCCACAGGAGCATGGTTTTCACGCAATGACAAGAAATGTTAACTGTTAAAACTATGTTAGATCACTTATTAACTTTAATTCCTCACATGTCTTACCCAAAATCCCTCAACAGGAAGGGCTAAGCATTTAATGTGCCCTTGACACAAAGCAGGGCTTTGATTACATTTTTCTTTCCCTTAGGACTTAAAGGAAGAAATGTCTGGATTCTGTCAGGGCAATAGGTATCCAGAGATTTTTGGGTTTCTCTGAGGCACCTTCCGCTGGGGTCTGTAATATCAGGAACTATTTTTGCCAAAATTTTCAAGACAGGAGCTAAGCTTTGACATTTTCACATAAAACTAAACTATCAGGATGTTTGACAGTGCCCATGGTGGTAACAAGCTGTATGGGGCCTTCCAGCTGAGCTGCCATGCTCCAGCAGATTATGTGCTCGGGACAAAGTGGGTGCCCCAGGCCACAACTGCACCTGGCTCACACTATAAAGCCAACAGAGCTGAGGAGGCTTTTGCTCACATGCAGAAGGCAAAGGGAGGTTTGCTGATTATTTAAAGGAAGTCAGGGTTTGACATCAATCTGTTCCCTCATCCTGCCCTTGCAATTCTCCTTTCCCGTTGCCAGCTATTGGATGGAGACAGAGAGGCTCCAGGACCAGGCCTGGTGTGCTACCTGTGTGTATGACCAGGCTACAGCTGCGTCTCAGTTCCTGCATGGAGATTCCCAACCACTCCCTCACTACTGGGCTGGATTTCCTGGGCCATGTGCTGGAGCAGATGCAAGCTTCTTGCATAAGAAGATGCCGTCCTGGCTGGATTTGGATCTGCATGGGAGCAGGCGCACAGGGAGCAAAGGCACTGCTTGCTGCCCGTGGCTCTCAGCGAGGAGCACTTCATGCAAGTCCCATCTGTGTCCCTGTTCGATGTCATGATCTAGGAATGCAGCTACTGCTCAGGCAGTTGTCAGCTGGCCACAGCAACTACAGGTGTGTATTTTTTTTATTTGTTTGTATATGTAAACAGAGTGCAAAGACTTAATCTCAAATGACTAAGTCATGCAATTCAGGGCATGTGACAGAGTGGTTAATAGTGAGAGGTAGACAAGGATGACAGGAGCAAAGCATTTCAAAGTGGCAGCTGTGAGGTAAATCATATCGGAATTGGGTAACCTGGTTTTAGGGGAGAGGTTGGAAAGGAAGGGTGTAGCACTGGGAGAGGTCTTTTTTTTTTTTTCCCTCTGGGGAAGGGCACAGATCCTCAGACTTGGGCCCTGATTTTTATTTTACATCTGCTACTGTAGGGCTGATGTGTGCCCACCAACCTCAGAGGCAGAGAGAGGGGCCTGACTGACACCAAGAGAATCCTGAAATTGTTGGGGTTTGCTACAGATTTTGGGACATATCCACAGCACAAGCAGTGGCTCTCCCTCTCTCTCCTTCTCTCCCTCTCCCTCTCCTTGTCCTGGCCTCTCCGTGCCACATGAGCGGTGAATGAAATGGGCTTGTGGATGGGACTGTCTGCTGGACTCACGCTGGATCACGTGGGAAGCCTTAACCTGAGTGGAAAATACCCACTTGAATAGCAACTGCATCTGAACCCATAATTACCTCTGCCATCACGTGTCTGGTTTGCAGCTGTGTGCACAAACAAATGAATTGTCCATGTGCTGCCTGTTCTTCACATTAAACACTCCTTGTTCCCAGTCTTTCAGAAAAGAACAAAACACCTGGTCCAATCCTCATGGAGGAGTGGGGACCTCTGTATGGACTTCCAGGAGAGCTGTACCCTGACACACAACCAGCCCTGTGGCAGACATCAAATGCTGTTGTTCCCTAGCAGTCTGCTGATGTTATCACTGTTTCTTTGAGGTGGGAGAAACAACAAGATCCTACAATGACAAACCACATCTGTCTCTTGTGGTACATAAAGATAGGCTAAAAACCTCCACCACCAAAAGACAACAAAAAAGAAACCTTTCCAAATAACTGCAAAAAAAGAGCATTTCATGTCCTTTGTATTTTTAAGAACCAAGCATCTTACAGACAATTAGCTCATGATCTGCCAAACAAAGGGGACATGGGACTATCATGAAAGACAGACATAAAACAGCTAGAAAATCAGATCTAGAGAAGGAGAACACACTCTAGGAGAAGAGAACATTCCCTATTACAGAGGAATCATTACTCTTATACTCAAAACTCTAAATAGGAACCACATTTACTGAGCTTTCAGGCTCACAATCCCAGAGGAGAAGGAAAAGCTTGTTTTACAATAATCGATATGTTACTTCACAGGTTCTTGCTGGTGGCTGCTGTCACCAAGAGACTAGATGCTGTTTATGGCACTGCCTCATGCAAATCACCACAACAGCCACAAACTGTTTAAACTTCACCAAGCTTGGTAGAAATTCAGGATTTTCTTCTTTTGCTATGAGCCTTTTTTAATTTTTGAAGTATAAGGCTAATAAAACACCAGAATAAAGAACTGGAATGGAATCTCTGATAAGCATGAGTGTCAAATTTTACAGGCTGTTGTGGCCTGCATAGTTTTATTTGTTTGTTTTTTTTTTTCAGAAGGGATTTCCAAACACTTAAGCTCAAATCTTCTGAGGTTCTGAGTCCATAATAAACCAGCAAGGTGATGTGAAATGTGTTAAGGACCAGACTTGTGTCCAAACCCAGTCCAACAGAGAGTGAGAGGTGTGCAGGCACTCAGCAGAGGTGCACACTGACATCCTGATGTGATCCTTCAGCCAGGGAAGCTGGGGCAGGAAAACTAAGTGGTTTTAAACTGGAGCATGATAAATTAATTAACTGGATTATGTAAGGTGTTAGTTTGCCGTGCCAGTGCCTGGACTTGATGCACTGAATTACTTTCCAGTCCTGTATTCCTACACAAAAATACTCATTAAGTCCTCTAAATAGAAGTGCTCCCTGATCTCCCTGGATGTTGCATGGATGTGGCACAGAGGGGAAAAAACATCAGACTGTCTGTATGCAAAGTTAACTCATCTGATATTTACACTAACATCACAATTTACAGGACTGCTGTATGTAGATGCTGAGCTGCATTTTGAGGTTGGATTGAAGGCATTCACTCCAACAAGCCCAATCAGCTTGGCCATTGCCTTGCTAGATAGCCCTGGCAAGTCTGCCCTAGAAAAGGAGCCACTCCAGATCTAGAAAGATGCACAGCAATATGCCCTTAGACTGCTGTGTCCTGTCTATCAGGAGGCCACATGATTTCATGCCATTACCAAGGCCTAATACTCTCGTGGCCCTTTGGACTTACGATCCATTGCCTTTTTCAGAGCTGTTAGACAGAGGGGAAACGTTTTTTTTTCCAATTGGTGATGTTTGTTTTTCCACTGTGAACTCCCCCAACATTCTGGTGTCAAAACACCTGTCAGGGCTGCCATGTTGGTACTGCTTGTTTGTCCTGTTACTCCGATGCTGTGGCGGGTGGGAATTTGGCTGGCCCTGGGGAAGAGAGCCACATCAAACACCTGCGCTCGGAGTCGCACGGGGATTGTGCTGCCTGTTTATTCTCTGCTGGGTTTCAAGTAGGTTGGAGCTTTGGCGGAAGATCATCCTCCAAGATGATGTCGCTGCACCAATGAGAATGATGGGAAGGATCTCCATAAATGATACGGGGTTAATGTGGGGAGCACAGTGATTCTGGATAACACCACCAGTGGAGGAGACACCCCAGCCCGCCCTGGTACTGGCCATACATGGGGTTGTAGAAGTCAGCTGTAAGCTTGAGGGAAGAAATACCACGGAACCTTACGGGAGTGAAGTGCTGCATCCACATCTGCATCACCAGGTTTGGGTGGCCTCTTTTCAGAAGGCTCACATATTCAGCCAGGTCAGAGCTGCAGCCCCTACTGCTGTATGGCCTCACATAGAGAAGCACCTGCAAATCCAGTTCAGTCCCTAGAAAAACTTGAGTGGAGCAGTGGTACAGACCATACTCAAGGGTGGAGGCTCTTCTCCCCAAACCAGCTGCAATTGTTTGTTGTGTAATGGTGCCAATGAAGTTTTGTAACTCCCTCACACACTGGGAGGATTCATTTGATCAAAAGAGCATTTCACTTTCTGGCATCTACCATCCATCAGAAATTCCAGGCCAGAGCTTTAAAGAGCAACTAACAACCTAGGATCTTATGACTGCTAAACATTTCAACTGAGGCACCTCAGCAGGCATGCAGAGTCCTCCTTTCCAAACTTCTTCCTCAGAACAGACATCAAAACACTTTGGGTTGCCCCAAAAGCCCTACCCAGGCCATGATGTGGAGTTAAGAGTTGTTCAAGATGAGTCACAAAAGGTCCTCCTGAACCAAAATCAGTCAGCCCCAGATGAAGATCCCTGCCCAGGATCCCTTCAGGGAGCACCTGCACCCTTCCCTCAGCTATGGGACCACATACAACCTTTAGGTGCAGCAGTGCCAGAGGCACGAGGGGCACAGCCTAGGACCTCTCGAGGGCTGCGGCAGAGGCTACAAGTCCTGGCCGTGCTGACAGGCTTCTGGCAACACCAAAACACAACCACACTCAGCTTTGTGCCAGGTTTTGAAACTCACACAACCAGCTGGCAACATGTGAGGGGGACATGGACACAGGACAGGGTTGAACACTGAGGGTCTGATAGAAGCTGGTTCTGTTTTGGACATGGTTTGGACAAGACTGGGCTTTCTTTGTGGGATCCTGCAGATAGTCCCTGCAGGGCACACCTAGCTAAGCAACTCCAAGACCTTTCCATCCAGCGAGACTGACCCTGTTTGGGAAGTGTGAATCCAGTGAAGCTTGACAACTTTCTTACAGCTAAACGTCTTTAGTCAACTCTGAAAAAAGCATCCTACCTCCGCTGAACCCATCTTGAACTGTGCCCTACACCAATCCCTAGCAAAATGGTACCTGCATCTGTTCCACCGAGGCATACAATCAAACAGTGACTCATTGTCACAATCCTTATTCACGCATTTATTGCCCAGATAACTCTCCATTAAGCTGAGTCATTCTTTTACACCCACCAAATGCATAGTTTGAATGCTGCTGATTTCTGCTATTCATAAACTGGAAAGAGAAGAAGAACAGACAAAAGCCTTGATGCAGAAAATTTGCTTCTATTGGCAAGCTCAAGGAATTCAAGTTTTTCCATCTGTGTTACCAGGAACAAGCAAGGCTCCAGTACCTTCTCTAGACAAGCACTGGAGAGCTAACGCTGCTTGGTGAAGTGCCTCACACCAGTCAGCTTCTAGAGCTGGAGGATGTTGGCTAGGGCTTCACAGCCTGTGGGTGCCCAGAAATCACTGGCCATGTTTGAAGCAGCTTTGCTGAGATGAGCAGGCAGCTTTATTCCAGGCATCACTAAATTTTAAGTGGGGCAGGAGATAAAATATTTGGCATGGCATTAACTCTATGGATCCACAATCCATGCAAATTTGCCAACGTATTAAACGAAGAACTTCCAGGTGTTGCTAGTTTGGCAATATTTTGAGTCATTTATTTTTCCATGCATGGTGTGGTCCATAACATAAAGCTGTAGCTAAATGTTCTCTTGACCTCTTTCTGCAGTTGTGCTTAGCAGCTGAGATGAGCTGCCCTACCCTTGTAAATGAAGCAGGCGACCAGAAAAGTTCCACTGGCTTTGACTCTGGTTCGTGCTGCCGACACAGGCCAGGAATGTGACAGCAGCCTTTGGTTTCACACTGACCTTCCCCTCCTGCCAGAGCAGTGGTGCCTTCAGACAGGGCCCTGACAGCTGCTTATGGCAGCAGCCAATCTGTTCAGCTTCTTGAGGCTTATCAGACTGTTTGCATAAACACTGGGATCAGAGCAAGAATGAAGAAAGCATGGGCTGAGCTTTTGAAAAGGTTTATCCTACAGTTTTCTTATCTGCTGTACTCTGTCTGTCACCTCTATGCCTGTTTAAAGGACTTGCTCCCCAGGAACTCATGATCCCAGGTTTCCTCTGGATTGGTGTGTAGAGCTGGAGCCTGCAGCCTCTCTGAAGTAAGCTTGCAGTGCTCTTGCAGTTCCATCCAACATAGTTCCCTCTCTGGTCAGTTCAGCTTTGAATCCAAGGAGATTGTTCTAGAAGGGAGCAGGAAGTAAACCAGTCCATATGCACTTGTGAGGAGGCAGGTACCGTGGCTCCCCTCTGCCTCTGGAACTCGAGACTCCTCACTGGACTGCTGGGAGCTTTTGCAAATATTCCATGTTTCTTTTTCTAAACAACTAGGCACATATTTAAATGCAGAGCTCTTCTTGCTAGATACTGCTGCTAGTTCCCTGAACTTGCAGAGGATCCCAGGACTATCATCTCTGCTAAGGAAAAAAAGTTCTTCCATCTATTCAAAAGGGGAAGGATGTAATATTGACCAATATTGAGGAATGTATTTTCCTGGTTTCAGAGGCAGTTATTGGAATGTGTTTGGTATTCAAATGATAACTTACACCTGTAGCAACTTGCTGAGTGATGCCTTGAATCACACTGTGATAAAGGGACGTGTTTGAAGTTTTTGAAGGCAGCACCTCACTATCATTCCCTTTCAGTGCTGTCACTCAGAGCTTTGCAGCCTTGCCTGTGTCAGCAGGTAGTCTTCCCATTCATCTAAATCTAAAACTCATCTGGGCGTACTCAATCCTTGATTAAAAACAGGCACTGGATAAAACAAAGAAAACAATCTTTTCCTGCATGCGTTATCTTAATACAAAGAGCAATAGTGTGTTTTCCCCCAGTGAATGCGAGCTGCAGACCAAGACCCTTCCAGCCACCCTGCGAGCCCAGCGCAGGCCGTGTCACACGGATTTTGAGGTGTTGGCTTCTCTTGTTTTGAGGCTCTCTCCTACAGAAATGGGGTTTAATTGCTCCTGCCATCAAGCCTGACAGGGGAGCGCTAACACACCCATTGGATGTGAGCAGGCCTGTGACTGCACATCAAAGCTGATCCCACCTCACAGCAGCAGCCACGAGCACATTCCAGAGCAGCAAGAGCCCTTCGAAAGGTAGACAGAGAACCCTGTGGCCTCCGAACCGCCCCACCCACTGCCGACTTCCATTAATTAATTAACTCTGCAGCTTTGTTCCCTTATCATAATCCTCCCAGCACGATAAATTGCACTTGCAACAGATGCCTAACGAGATGATCCCAGGTCTTTGCAACTTGAATCAAGGGTGGGAGACTCGCAGCTTTGTGGTGATCTCCAATTCATTCATTATACAATCGGATCTTAATTGCTTTAAGAATGTGATTGTAGTAAACCTGGCCTCTAGTACCACACCTATTAGAGACTTCTGTTGCTAAATCTCTGCTGCTAAACACAGTCAGTCCATCCCTTGAAGTCTTTTTCATTTCAGTGGGCTCTGAAGTATTGAACTATCTGTAGAAATTAACACCATGTTCACTCACCCCACATTTACCCGCTGAATGGACAGGCACCAAACCCAATTTAGCTATTCCCAGCAGCAGCAGTTTTCAATAGCTCCTGGGGAAGCCCCATGGTATGAACAGGTAATATAGAGAAACGTCCTTGGGTCGTTTTTGAAGGTGATTCTTCTTTAAAAGAAAACGCTGCAGGGAGTGCATCCCGAAGTCCTGCTATCCAAATGCAGTATGTCTAAATATACATACAGTGCAAGAGATTGATGCCGCTTGTGAAAACTTCAGATCCAAGGGACCCTGACTGAGATCTTCCCCTCCAGCAGTGTGCCAGCTGGGAAACCTCAAAGTCACAGTCAGGTGTCCCCAGAGCCAGCTCTTGGGACTCAGTAGGTGGCAGTCTTCACCTTGGCTTTGCAGAGATCTGTCACGCAGAGAAAGGTGCTGGGGGATCGCTGGGCACAGAGGACACCGATGTCCTGGACAACAAGAGGTGTGCTGGCTGCAGTTGACAGCCCAGGAGGTACTGCCTCTCTGACTCCAGTGTGCTCCAAAGGATCTTTGTGCACAACCAATGCAATTAAAAAGACAAACTAATTGGTTTGGCAATATGGAGGAGGTTTGGATCAGCAGAACTACTGCTGATTCAAAGGGTAAGCAAGAAGAGGGAGCGGTGTAGTCTTTAGTCTTTCCCTATCTTTTAGGGGGCTATGAGGTTTAAAGGATGAAAATGGAACCCATAAGAGTTGTGTTTTGGGACAGAGACAGTTTGAGCAGAAAACAGAACCTAGCAGAGCTTTACGTGAGATACAACTCACAAGCCCACAAAGAAGAGAACACCTTCACCATGCAAGTCAACATTCACTCTTCAAGGAAGGTGGAAGGAGGAACTAGGGGAGTGGGATCTGACCACGGAAGAGGTGAGACAGGCTCCTGACGGTGAAGGTAATTGCTGATTTCAGCCTGCCTCCTCCTAGAGCCAAGAACAGGGACCAGCCCCAAGGGAATAGTTTGGCAAGGACCAGCATCCTCCACCTGAGTAGGACAGGGCTGAGTGATAGGGGCAGAAGCCTATTCACATGGTACAGCTGGAATGGCCTAACTGATCCTAGCCTTGGCCTTTGCATCCCTGCAAGCCCAAGGTGTTCCTAAGCATTGTAGCACTGTCAAGCTGAAAATGAGAGGAGGAGCCACTGCTAATACGAGAAAGCATCCTGGTTTCCTCAGTAGATACTGACAACACTTGCCTTAGTACACACCATTATGCCTACCTGCTTTTTTTCTCCCCCTGAGGTAGTTTGAACAAAATAGCAAGCATATTTTCCCCTCTTACCCAAAGGCAGATGTATACTCGCACTCCTGCCATTCTCTCACAGCATCTTACATAATTTACCATTGGTTTTGGAGAGATGCCAAAACAAGTCTAAAGGAATGTGTACAAGATCTACCAGAACAGGGTTTCCCTGTGTTTCTGACTCGATAATCCCCTTGCTTAGACCTCCTAAACTGAAAATCTTTGCCAACTCCATCCACTGCCTTTAAAAACAAACAAGGAAACCCACAAGCTCATGCCCAGTTATTATCATGAAAGAGAAAACAAGAGACACAAAGCAAAAGAATTTGCCACATGCAGCTCTGTAAGTGCTAAGTCCATGAGCGAGGAGACTCTTGTCTTTGTTCCATGTAGTCAAACGTTCTAATCTTTAAAACACCTTCACTCTGAAATTGCAGCTGATTGCTTAGTCACAGGGCATTTGCTATTTAAGCAAGGGCCTTTGCTCAGGCCCCAAAGTGGAGATACTACTAGACTATAAATCCAAGCAATGGGCAAGGTTTAGGGAAGAGACTTCTGTGAAGAGCTCCTGAAAGTTAACAGGGGTGGTAGGACTTGCCTGGGATCCCTGTCTTGGCAGTACAGGTTGAAAAACTCAAAGCTGCAACTCAGAATAGGCTTCTCACAGTGAGTGCCAGGTATGGAAATCATTGGGTGTCCATTAAATGCTTTGGCGATCAGCTTTGGGGGAGGTGATGATGAAGAGCAGAGTTCTCGCCATCCTTGCAGTGGTCCAGCCCCAACTTCTCCTAAAGCAGAGCAGTCAGTGACACCAATAATGACAGAATGCGGCTAAGGCTGACAACACGTGTACAATAACATCTAAATATCTACCTAGAAAAGACTCCTATGACTACAGGGCCTAATGCAGATCACTGAAGAAAGGCAGACCTGGGGGGGCCATGCTTACAGCATGGCTTTTGAAAAATGTTTCTCCTAACCCAAGGGGAACAGGCAAGGAGCAGTGGATATAATTAGGGAGTCTCCTCTAAGCACCACCTCCTACAGCATGATGTGGCAGACAGCCCTTTGTGAACCCCCGAGTGCCTAACCTGCTCTGGTGCTTGAAAGACTCCCTTGGCTATTCCTTCATCCTTAATCTCTCTAGACATCCCAAAACAGCCCAGGGTCCTTGGGTGGCACAGACCAAGTTACGTGTACACAGCTAAATGTGCTTCTGCTGTCTGGCTATGGATTAGGAATGCTCAGGCTTGCAAAACACCATGAGAACGTGTGAATGAAGTCTGCAGACTTCTTCCTTGTTCCCAGTTTACTCTGGAAAAATAGTTTACCCTACCCAAGCTCTTCCTTATCCATATCCAGATCAGCATTAGGCTCAGCACTGCAGCCTGGCACGCAGACAACAGGGCAATTTTCTCCTCAACACCTCTCTCTGACAGCTTTGAGGATGTTGTGGCTTTTTGATGCAAGACGGCAAATCCGAGGCTGGTACTGGCTTTGAGTCACTACCTTTCAAGCTTGACCATCTGGCTAGCTGTTGGCCCCAAAAGTTCAGTGCCATTTTCCAGAGCAAGTGTGGCTGTTCTGTGGTTTCTACTGTTTATGTGCTTGAGAACGCCGGCTGTTATTTCCTGGTTACCTGCCCACCTCCCACCAGTCGTTCAGGTCTTGTGTTTGGCCAAGAGCATCCTGGGAATCTCCAGTGGCATCTTGCTGGTCCCAGCCACGTGGCTGGCCTGGGCTCCTGCCTGTGCCTGTTTAACGTGTGCCCCACGCACAGGCTGCCCTCACCCACGAGGCTTGGCACAAACAAAGGAGTGACCCACCTCTGGGTGCCACCCAGGAGAAGGCTGTGCTCAGACACCCTGTCCTGATGCTAATCACCCGCCTTTGATTTGGCTGCCTTTCAACTGCCCCTATCATCTTCTCCCTGCCTTCCTCCAGGCTCTCAAGTAAGCCCTGCATAGCTGCCAGGGAACTTGATAGGAAGTGCCACATCCAAGCAGATCACAAATATCAAGACCTGGCCAGGATTTTTGACAGGTAATTGAGGGGTTTTTTGTTTTGCGCCAGCAAAGTCAGTACCAGTTTGTGTGCTACGTCTATGGCTGCATTGGTGCCTAGACTAGACATGCAATTAGTCCTTGGTGAGGGCAAACACAGCCTCTGGAGAAGATAACACAAACCTGATACCCAAACTTCATTCCTGTCAGCCCCGGAAAACTGGGGTTTACTTTGCTAGCCCAAAGAGAAGTAAGAAATTTGGTCACTAGAAACCAATGCCAATTTCTTGATTTCAGTGGTCTATTAGAGATGGGTAAAGCTGCACTCACAGCACCTGCAGATCTTTCTTTCTTCTTCTAAGTGTATTTTCTATACCAGTATGAGAAATGTTAGCATTTGACAATTATTTTCATTTTACTCAAAATAAGAATTTAATGAGGTTTCCATGGCATGTTATCTTCATGGTCTGGGGATGAATTTTATTTTGATTTTACGTTAGTAGGTTTTAAATAGTTGCTTTTGTCCCCTCAATCCTTATATCAGGAGGGATATCAAACTCACAAGCATTTGGGAGACATTATTTCTAACCAGAATCCAAATTTGATCCCAGAGGCAGCCTTTTTTTTCCACTTTTGAAATCCAGAGCTGAAGACCAGATCCTTGTCTGGGTTTGGATCCATGTACCCAACAGATGGACCCTCTGCTCCATCTAACTCCCCAAACTAATCCAAAGGAGTGCATCCCTGGGCAGTCTGTTTCTGAGAACAGTATCAGTATATGAGCCTTGTAACTCATTAATGCTAATAGCAGTTGCATAACGCACAGCTGAAGTGTGGTTGTACAGTGAGTTAAGAACATATCCCTACACAAGGTACAATTGCCAGGCAAAGTTTCTAATGGGCAGCTTTCCTTACCATCATAGCTGAATTTATCTTTGATTATAAATGCTCTGGAGAGGCCAAATTTCCAGATATCAAAAAGTAGTGCTACCAATTCTAGCACAATTCTCTACTTAAATGATGCATGAGTGGCCATGGTCTGGAAGGACGTGTGAGCTCATCTTGTCATTGCTTTCTGTGCAAAACCTCAGAAGCCAAAATGCATCTAACTGAAATGCAGCTCAAGCATCAAGGATGGCCTCGAACTCTCAAACAGGGAGCCCTGAAGCACCGAGATACAATGGAAATCTCAACCTTTACAAAAACTGCCATAGCCTGGCGTGCTGCACACAGGTGCAGAATTGACTTCTTTCATATTCTGCAGCTTTGGTCAGTTCCCATGACTCAGAGTAGCTGTCTCATCCATAGCTGCCTTGCTGTGAGAATATTAACTATGCCTTCTTAAGGCCCGGTTTCTCTTCTTCTGCCATAGCCTCACTTAAATGCCCTTGACTGTCTTTAGATAAACAAGCTTTGCACCATATCGAAAATCCAAGACCACCTGTATCCTAGGGCCATCAGATAACAGCCACTGGAGCTCCATATGTACAAGCAGGACTTAGCCCTTAGTTTCACTAGCAAACAGCTTTCTACCGCCTGCTCCCTGCCAGCGAAAGTGTGGGGGGTAATTCCCTCAGGAGACACTTCTCTGTGTCCTGACCCTTGAGCTGACCATGCCAACTCTACATGATGGAGCAACAACACACAACACGGACTTGGCTGCTTGAGGATGCTCCCCACCTTCCCTGTCTGGGGGGCTGTGATGCCATTGTGGTGCCCAGAGGGATGTGGGGTTTATCCTGCCCTCCACTCTGGCCAGAGCCTGCCCTGACTGTGGCCCTTGGCAGGGAATTCGCCCACATGCGTCCCCCAGAGATCAGGGCTCATCAGGAGGTGGCTGCCTGGCTCTCCAAGCCTTCCTGTTCTTACTCTGATCATCATTTTGCTCTGGAGGCCAGGGCTTTTTTCCAGAGCCATAGAAAATAGTGTTTAGCTGTGTTGAAGGTTGCTCCCTCCCAGTGTCTGTGCCTGCTGCAGTGTCACTTCCATTTGGGAATGTGTCCTGGTTGTAGCTGAGTGAAATGAATGATGAGGCTGAATTATGAAGACGTGGGGCTGTGAGAGGATGAGGAATGCTGCTACAAATTTGAAACAACAGAACATATGAAATAAATCTTAACTCCCTGCTGGCACATATAGGCACTATGAATAAACATTGTAACTATGTGAATACCACACAGCTCCGAGGAGCTGCGTCACCCTCTGAAACAGCAGGCAGAGGAGTCTGCTACTCTGCAATAGAGGGATCATGGTTGGCTAAATTACATAATTTATTTAAATTCACACTGTACAGTAACATAATTTTTGAAAACCATATTGTTTGGCCCTCCAAAGTGATTCCCAGAAGTTATTCCTGCGAGGAGCACACACCCAAGCCAGTCAGAATTTCTGGAATGACATTCCAGTTGCTCAATACCTGGTTATGCAGATAGAAGAGAAAACAGAGCGACGCCTTAGCCAGTATAATAGATAAGGGTGTGAGAATCCAACTTGCTGGCTAGCACATGAAAGTGTGAATGACCTCGCCCCACGTCCAGGATTACTCAAGCCAGAGGAGATGTCAGTATCAATACACACATCTTTTTTCATAGTCACAGGACTCTCCTCTGTGCTTGCTGCTGCCCTCAGATCTTAAGCCCAGAACAGAGGGAAAGCACCATGCCTGCTGAACAACAAGCTTGCGAAGTTCTTTGCTTCTGCAAACCAAATGCAGAGAAGGATTGAGGAAATTCTTTTATTTTTCCATCTAGTGGAAGACCTTTCACCTCTTCAGATAAACTTACGTGCAATTAGAGGGAGGTCAAAATAACGGGTTCTCCGTTTTCTTCAAAATGAGACTTGTGGCTTCACTGTTTCCAGTGGTTGTAGGAACTGAGCACACCCATTCTATTCTATGGAATGACTGGGACACCTTCCCTGTACTAAACAGAACGCAGGTCCTCATCAGGGGTCAAAATCACTGAGTGTACCCAACTTCTTTTTTTATTAAACACCTAACAGCTTGAAGTAAATACCATTTCCATCTGTGTCCTCAGTATCCATCAGGACTAGGCCAAGAGTTCTCAATTTGCCTCCCTAATCAGAAGAAAATATGTGTATCCATACACATGTCAATTATTGACTATTAACAACCTTCCACAAGACTAAAGCTGTCACACCAAGCACTCCCAGTTCATGATGAACCTTCCTTCTGCCTCTTTGCACGTGTGCCTCATGGAAGACCTCGAAGTATAGGGTACACCCAGCCATGCCCAGAATTTTCCATCATTAATTTGCTTTAATTGAAGCCAATGGCCAGACCGTTTACCTGTTCAGCAGGTAAACTTCAGTGAAATCCACAAAGGGGTTCATTTGACTTTATGCACAAAGTCTGTATTGGTGGGTACAACTCAAATAAAAAGAGAAACAGAGGTGAGAACAAAAAATTTCTGTGACAGATGTGAGACACTGACCAGCTAAGGAAACCCTCTTGGCCAGCACTAGAAAGCCCCCCTGAGGTTTTTTAGTGTTCATCAGCCAGCTCTCTACCCAGAAAGCAGAGCATGGGATAAGTGACCAAGGGTGTTCATTTTATCAAACCTATGCCATTGAGAACGGATACATTAACAATTCCTTTGATTTTAAATGGAATAAAAGATATGAAGTCAATAAAAGGTTTGGGTTTACCTCAAAGCACTGCTGTGCCTGTTAGCTGAATGAGTGAGCTTCCCTTCAGTATCTCTTTGGTACTATATGCTTTCTGGGAATGGCACTGGTTTCTAGGCCATTCAATATCTGCCTGCATGACCGATGTGTTTTCACTCCTGCTCACGTGCACTGCTAATGTACTTTCCCCAGGAGATCAAATGTTTGTCATATCAAAATAGCAACTAAAGGAATGAAAGTTCAAGCAGGGCTATAAATAGAACGGGCACCAGCTTTTCACAGTGCACATATAAGCTACTTCACACCCACTTCCTTTTGTCTGCCATTGACTCTGAGATATGAAGCAGAATAACCTTTCTGCACTTTGGAAGAATGAACAGCAGAACAATTAAGAGACCAATCTGTTATGAGGAAGTCACTGAAGTGCTGTGTAGAAGAAATGGACAGACTATTAGATAGACAGAGAGAGAGAGAGCTGTCCTCCACAACTAGAGTTGTCAAATAGTAAATTTTAGCAAGTCCTACAGGGAATTCTGGGGATGGCTGAATGAACTGATTCGAGTGAAATTCCTCTGTGCCTGTCCTTTTTAGCCATCCCTCTCATGCATGATGTGTAGCAGACCCAGAGCTCAGGTTCAGCAGAGTCAGAGCTCAGGAAAGGCACTGATGGAAACCAGCTTCGGGGGCTGTGGATTGCAAGGGAGGGAGAAAACATGTGATGAGGTGTAAAATAAGACAGAAAAGCTAAAAAAAAAAAAAAAAATTTTTTTTTTTTTACAGACAAAATCCATTTGCTTTTCCTACCAAAGGCAAAACACACTGGCAATATTCCAGTCTTGCTTTTCGATGTAAATAAATGACCTCTCATATTGCCACAAGGTGTGTTTAGGACAACTATGGGTGGAAGGGAGGGGGTTACAAAAGCAGAAGGGGTGGGGAGGTGCTCCAAAAGGTCGTGTCAGCTCAGGTCTCAAAGTTCACAAGCCCTCACACTCCACTGCATTTTCCTGTGCTCACCCTGGACCTGGCTAGAAGTTGTCTTGTGGAAAGCAGTTAATAGTCAATAACTGACATTGAGATAAAAACCAAATAGACTTGGGAGAAAGTAGCTGAGTCACGGAAGGTTAGATTAGGTGGCAAGTTACTATTTTTAGTTTTAGTTGTTGGATACCAAACACACTCTCATTAAAAAGAAACACCTGCCCCAAATGTAGGCTCCTGAAAATGTAACAAGTTCACAGGTTGGGTTTATTGTGGTTTCAGTGTGCAATATGAGAAGAGCATGGAAAAAGGGAGCCTTTTCTCTGTTTATGGAGGTTCTTTGGAGTCTGGCATGTGGAACACTTGGCCTGTTGGGAGTTTCATGCTGTTTCTAGGTACAAATGCAATACTGAGTAAGAGAACAAAGTATCACAACCTGTTCCGATGTGTCTCCTTGTCTGCTGAGAACTCCAGACCATTTCTGCACAGCTGCCTGAACAGAGCTCCCAGTTGATCCTTATAATTTTGCTCCTTGCGATGGAGGTGGCTGTACTTTTTTTTTCCACTTTAAAAATGTTGAATAAATGAGATGGAAATGCTGACAGACAAACTTCTTGCCTTTTCTTCTGAGCAACTGGACGTGCCAGATATTTGCTCTCTCATCTCCTTTACCTTACCATGCACTGTGCTGAGGCTGGCTGGAGGGGTGACTGTAGCTCTCCTGTGATCCCCTGGTGTATTGCCACTTGTTATTCCTGGGACTACATTTATCTAGTCAGATGCACTGCCAGTCTGTTTTCTCTTTTGTCCTTTGCAAAATACCCCTAAAGGGAAGGGGCTTGCATGAGAAAGGAAGTCTAGCTGTGTTTAGAAAAGTGCTGCAGCACAAAGTTGCTTATGCCAGGAGTTGCACGTCTGTACACAATGCGAGCAAGGAAATAATCTGTCTGGGAAGATGCTGCTTCACATGAAAGCATCTGCCTGCAGCTAGATTCCATCAAAGAGCAGATCTGTGGATTGATTTTCCCAGTATGACATGTTCCATCTGCAGAGCACTCGAAAATTCTTTTATTAGCTCTGCTGTTGTTCATGATTGAAGCAACAAGATGAAACAGCTCACGAAAAGGCACTCAGCTCCCAAACACTGCTCCAGAAGCACAGAAAGTGCCAGGATGGGGTAGCAGCAGAAGCAGAGCCACGGTGCAGGGGCAAGGGAGTACCACAGGAAACGCTACGAGCACAAACAACGGCGGTTATGATGTCCAGCTCTGGCAACTGCATTTCCCAGTCTGTGGTTTTACAGAAGCCCACCTCATCCTCTGGGGACAAAGCCCGAGATTCACCCTGTGCCAGCACAGCTCACCTGAGCGTGGCACCAGGAGCGCTGCAGCTGCTGGCACTGAAAGCTGGCACGTTTGTTTGCCCTTTCTGTCTCTCCACTTGGGCTCTCCACATGCACAGGCTTGTTTTAATGCATTTTTATTTTATTTGCAATGATGTCAGAGGCAACCTTTTGATGACTTATGACCCAGAGAAGGCTAGGTACCACTGGCTTATGAAACAATGAAGGAAGAAGAAAGTCAGGAAGAAAGTTGGAATAACATTAATTAAATAAACTCAGCAACCAAAAGGACAGAAGTGGCACACAATTTCACAGTGAGCTGCCACAGATCTTTCAGGAGGACCTAGTGAATAAGGGAGGCTTTCAGAGTACCTAAGAGATTTGGACACAGCAGAATATGTTCCCTAGAGCTGAGCCTGAATTGCCACATCAAACATTTTCGGGCCATAGCACACAGCGCGTCAATTTGCTGGGGACTGGGCTCTGCCGCAGGGTATGTGACTACTGCACAAGTGGTCTCCATGAATCCTTGGAAGAACCACACAGATTTGCATATCCTTCTTCAGAAACAGATTTTATTAGATGGCCTGAACAATGTATTTGGCACAAGTGTGCTTTTAAGTCCTCAGCTCACCAGAAAGCCCTATTAGATCATTATGCTGTTGAAATACAGTCCCTTACAAAGGGAAGCTCTTTCTGGGCCATTCCCTCCGCTTTTAATTAATGGGAGAGAAATATGTTGCTCCCCAAAAGCATTTCCTACTGATTCACTTCTCTTTATCATCTGATTTACAGGTCTGATCTTGACTTTTCACCACACCCAGATCTCCCATTGACTTCAAGGAACAGGGCTCTGTTGAGGCAGTGTGAAAGTCACCCAATAAAGGTTTTCAAGAGGAAGCTGCCGAATTAATTAACACCAGAATTTACATAGGTCTCAAAGATGCCAGCAAATTCTCTGTGGCAGTGATGAGCTGTGTCAATGGAATTGGCCCACTGCCCTGAAGATGGACAGTGCAGCTAGGGCCCACGTGTTTGCAGTGACAATCCTTCCCAGTCCTGGGCAGGGTACAGCACATCCACTGCATGCTCTGCCTGCATCTCCTCCACTCCCAGGAGGGAAGGAGCTCTCATAAACATTATCTGTGGTTCATGAGGGACTGCAAAGTGTACAAACTCACTGCCCCCCTCCACAACAATACCAGAAGCCATCACCTCTAAAAGAAGCTGGAACAAATTACAATGTTTTCATTTCCTCCATGAAGAATTTGCCACAAACACTTAGATAATCCTCAAATTAGAGACTTCTTGTGTGAGATGCTCCATAATCACAGGAAGCACGAGCTCCCTTTAGAGAGCAACAAAACAGCAATAAGTGCAGCAACGCAGCACTTACAAAGGGCTATGATGCACTGCAGACAACCACAGGCAATTCTGCAGCAAGGGAAATGTTGATCCAGCCCCCCTCTCCAGGCCCTGGTCTCAGAGAAGCACTGGGACACACTGAGACTTTGCCAGTTGTGCCCTTAGTACGTGGTACAGCCACAGCAGAGTGGTCTTGTGCCTAGATAAACCAAATACTGCAGTGATTAATCATAAACACTGCTTCTGTAACATTTGGATGGGAAGAAATATTTTCCTTCTGCTAGGGAGAAAGAGAAATTACACCTTTGGACAGCATAATTTGTATAAATTACTATGCTCTTTACTCACGGCTCATCTGCCAAGTTGTCTTGTTTGGGAGGAGCCCGCATGTGTTTTGATGTGCAAAGTAGGATAAAGAATTACCATTATTAAAGGGCTTACGAATTGGGCAGGCAAGCCCCGGGTGAGAGGTCACTCTGACTGTACAAAGGAAAGTTTGAGCTGCGTGAGGAAGCTCGGGTTTGACTGAGAGGACAAGGAGAAGAGTTTTGTTCTGCAAGACTGCAGGTCTGTCTGTCTGTCTGCAGAGAAACTAGCCTCAGGCCCTTTATTTTGTTCTGAGTTTCTCACTCCCCATTTGTATAGGGTGCTGAGCATGTGTGACAACAGAATTTATCCCACCTCATGCTGCTCAAAATCTCTCTGCTACAGAGATAAACTGGAAACAAACTCCTCATCCTGTGCAGCTAAGGAGGGGTAAGGAACAGCAGGACAGCTGTCTGAATGACTAGGGAAGCTTCAGCTGTCCTTCCCAGAGGGTGACATCTCCCTGGGATGGAGATGAAGCCACAGCTTCATTTGCTCCAGAGAAGGAGCCCTAGACAGACACATGCTTACCGTGGGTATTGGGCTGAGGGGTCATATCATAATGACAGGAATGATACTTGTTTAAAGGACATCAATGTTGCAAGTTAAGGGGATGCTGCAGCCCTTAGGGAAAAAAATCCATCGTTGTGCCAGAGAAGACAGAGCTAGTGAACACAGATTGGGGTATCTGCTTACCTGCTTGGAGCCTACTGCTGCTCCCCACATCTCAGGCTGACATGGTCACCAGTTTCAGGGGTGGGTAGACAACACCAGCTTCAGACACAAAAGAGAAGTGTCATTAAACAAAACTGGAAAGAGGAATCAACAGCTTGTGTTTCCCAGAAGGCTGAGGAGGGGCCTAGTTCAGCACCTCCCAGAAACCAGTCTGTATTGTCACTGGCTATGGTGACAGTGCAATCCTTCCCTTTTACAGCTGCAACTCCAGCAATTATATCAGACTACCACTTTTTATTTTAAGAAAGAAAGAAAGAGTAAATACCTTGGTAGCCCACAGGGTTTCAGAAAGATATTGAACTACTTGACCCCTGAATTCTGAAGGATGATTAGCAAATAAATGCAGTGTAAAATATTTAGTCTAAGATACTGTGTTATAGCAAGTTTATACCAAGCCTAAGAGTTTTTTGAAGTCTCTACTTGTGTTTTCTGAGTATGAGGGTTTAGTTACACTGTGCTGTAAGACAGCCGTGCTTGTTGTCCTAGAAATTTCCTATCAAATACACTTCATTTACAAGTAAAACAAATGCTAATGTAACTTGTGATTTGAGACTCCTGACTCCTTACTCTTTGGCCCAAGCTGTGCTCTGGCAGCAATAGTCTAGACAGGACAATTTGGGATGGCAGCTTTTACTCAAGGCCTCTGGAGGAGCCTGAGGTACACTTGAGCTTTTGATTCCCATTCAAGCTCTTGTGTTCAGCCCCTACCTTAGCCCAAACTCAAGAGGCTTCATTTAGTTTTTAACTCCTTCCCTTTGTGAATCTCACCCAAATGTCTTCCTAGAACAGAATTCTCTCCGCCCTTAGACACTGCTGTTCGCCAAGCCGCCAAAGCGTTGCCTGTTCTTCCCCTACAGTTTCATCAGACTGTGGCAGTAAACCCAAAGACCTTCCTAGAACCGTGCAGCCTGGATGTGGCATAAGTCTCCCTCCTTCTACACAGTCCTATCCTGCAGAGGCCAAAAAGGCCAGGAGGATATTAGAAGGTATTAAGAAAATATAGTTGTGCCACAATGTACTTTAGTAATGTGGTACGATCTTGAATCCACTTGCAGTCTTACCCTCTCATTGGTCTTTTTTCCCTTCAGAACTATGGAACTCTAAGGTGACACATTTAAAATGGCTGTAGCACCAGGAGAGATGAGGCCCCTTTTACTTGAAAAGAAGCAACTTAAGGGGAACATGCTGGAGATCTGCAGTGAAGCAAAGAATGTGAAGAGAGAATGATTTTTCAGTTTGCCCTATGATACAAGAAGCAGGCAAAAAATAATTGTATTTATGAGACCGCAGATGTGAAATGGAAGAGCTGTTTCACCCCATGATGTGTTGTGAGGCTGCTGCCTGAATGAGGTCACTGGAGCCAGCATTCTTTTTCACCTTTTTTGTCCACCATTTGCCTGTGAAACTCACTGCCACTGTCTGAAGTCAAAGTCAAAAGTATAAACTGGTTCAAAAACTACCTGAAAGAATTTAAAGACAGATCATGAAAGTCTAGAGGACATACGGGTGTGAATGTAATGCTATTGTTTTTGTTTTCTCTTTTTTCCCAATTCTTTTTCTGCCTTCCATTTTCCTTTCTTAAATCTATATATCATCTTCTGGGCCACAGAAGTTTTCTGTATTAGTCCTGGGCTTGAGGAGATGGTTCCTTTTCTTTGCCTTTCAGCCATAGGGTGCAACTACATTTGACTATAACTAAGAGTTAACAATGAGGTTTTAGGATGTGATGTTTTTCTCCAGAAAACGGACTTCAAGGTACCAGAAAGCTTGGCAGTACCATGGATTGACAACAAATAGAGAAAATACATTGTCCCAAACAGGTGGGCTCAGCCCCAGAAGGGTTTCCTAAGGATTGCAGGTTTTTGTTCATTGGATCCTTCTTTATTTTTCAAGTTAATGCATCACTGTATCTTGGATTTCAAGTACTGCAGATCACTAGAAAGGCATGTGACCATGTCATTGGAATGTGCTTGATTCTGGATCCATAAACGAATAAACATTTGACCACTCTCTCTGCGCTTAGGAGGTCATTACCAGAAATGATCCATGGTACACAGGACAGCCATGTCCAGCCCAGGGGTGAGCTGCTATCTGCTGTGTGGCAACACGTCTTCCCATGCAGAAGAAGGTTCTCACAGACCCACCTAAACCAACGAGGATTGTTGGAGCCCAGGGCTCCGCAGAAACTCCCATGAACACCCCCGTGTACATCTTGGGGGGTTCGGGACCCTTGCTGGGACCCCAGGAGAACACTGCCTTTCACCTTTGCCCATGGAAAAGACTTCTAACACTTAGAGAAGAGTTGTAGGTTTGATAGAATGTAGTTTAGTTTATCACAGGCTGTGAAAATGTAGTTTGGGTTTTTAGGACGGAGGCTGGAAAAGGGACAAGATGGAGGATCTTGGGTGGTACCTGAGCTTCTTCCTTCTTCTTCATGGACTCCATCTTCTGTTGTGTGGTGGCACAGGGTGATTGGGTGGAATGGTTTGAGGTAGAAGTGTCATTTAGAGGGGTAAATAAAGATAATTGGTACAGAATTGTAAATATCCTACGTTTGGGATTTGGATTGAGTCAAATGGCTTTATAAGGCCTTGGGGGTCACTCCCTCGGGGCATTCCAGCTGTGTTCTTGAAGGGAAAAGACCCTGTAACTGAGGAGCGTGCCACAAAAGTTAAGAAATAATAAACGCCTGAACAAGAAGCTGGAAGTCTCTTTCTACTCTTTTCTAACTCTGGCACAAACTGATCTCGGGAACAGAGAGGGCATCCCGAGAGAGGATCTTTGTCAAGTTACTAATTTATCTCTGTTTCCAGCACCCCTACAGAGTGGTTTATAGTTTGTGAAATGTGAAATAAACACTGAAAGACACTTTGGTTTTACATCAGTGACACTAACTCTTCTCCATCCCTTGCTCCCCATCACTGTCCTATAGGTTTCCAGAGATAGGCCTGGCTTTAGGAAGTGATAAGAGAGGGAGGAAAGGGCACAGGGAGATTGCCTGCCCCAGGGCAAAACTCTAAATCCTCCAGACAGGAGAAGGAAGTAGCATGCCACAACCAAGAAAAGCTTTTAAGATCCTCAAGTGTTTTCTCTGAGGCAGTGCTGGAAACCAATGCTGTTCTTTACCATAGCAGAAAGAGTAACAGGGGTGAGGGAAGAGCTTTCTGCCACAAATCAGACATGGGTGCTTTGTGAAGGACCAGCTGCAATGCCTGTCCTGCTTGAATAGCTCCGTGTAGCAGAGAAACCTCATCAGTGAGAGGAGTGGACTCGATGCCTTTTCCCTCAGCTGCCAAAGGACAAGCCTACAAACAGCACATTTGCAAGAGGTTTGTGCTGCGGCCACAAGGGCGACTGTGGGTGCTGCAGCCCTGTACCACTCAGCATGGTTCAGTCACTTTACTACTGTGGCAAGAAGGTCCCACTGTCAGGAGAGAAAACATGGACAGGGGAACACTTTTCTCCAGGGAAGCAGGTACTTCAGTGGAGAAGACAAGCAAGAAAAGCAGGGGATGCAGTACCAGGTTGGCTGTACTGGGGCACTGCTTCCCAGCACAAATCTAAAAGGTCCTGGCAGAAGGCAGAGATCCCTCAGCAAGAGTCAAGGGAAAAGGAGGAAAGGCAGCTGAAGGGTGTAACCTTCCTGTCAAGGTCTCATGGCTCTCAGGTGAGCATGAGCCGGTTAGCCAAAAAGGTAGGAGAGAATTAGAGTGCTTTTACTTTGCATTTGTTGAAAAAAACAAGCAAACCCTAAAATTATTCATTTCTCCACAAAACGTGAGGTGTGCAAACACAAGAAACTGCATTTTTTTCACTGGAAGGCCAGTAGAGACTTCTGCACAAACAAGCATACACAAAGAAATGCCAGATCTCTTTTTCTCGTAATTGCTATGTCATAGCCAAGATTATTATGGGTATCTAGGAAGCTTCAGTGATAACCTTGGTAGTGTGCATTAAGCACTAGAAGTTTGATGTCTAATTTATTCTACATATTGAATGCAAAACCTACATGTTGATCTGACAGATGTTTTTGGTTGCTATGTATATCAATATATTTTGGTTACGCTCTACCAGGCTTCCCAAATGGTCACAGAGCAGTGTGGATCATAAGATACAATATAGAGAATATGGAAACTGCTGGACAGGTTGGAGGTTTCTGACAAAGGTCACTTTGAAGCATCTTGGAACACCAGGCTCTTACTCTACCTCCTTCACCATCCTAAGCTACATCAGAGGGAATAAGAGATGTTGCCAGCAGAAGTCTAAAGGAAGATGGGAGACTAAGTTTCAAGGTTGTCTCCCCTCATGCCTAAGCAAAGATCCCAAATCTTTATGTAATCATTCCCTGGGTACACTGTTCAAGAGCCTCTCCCTCCCTGTCAGGGTGAAATACCTGCTTTTGCTGCCCTGGCAGCCCACAGGTGCTGAGAGTTGCAACACACTTCAGAAGTCAGCACTGCACTAAAACCCTTGCCCCCCTGATTGTATCACTGCACCAACAGAAGAGCTGGATGTCACTTACGACCTGGGAGGTCAGCAGCTCCATGACATTGAGAGGTGGGTCTGGGAGAAATGACACACTTGAGACCTAAAACCAGCAGAACAGGACTTTGAAGCAGTGCTTTATCTCAGGCAGGTGCCCAGATCAATGGGCTGTAAAGTGGGTCTTCTTCTCCCCTCTCAGACTCTTCTGCTGGAGCTGCCCTTCCCCATAAGGTGCTTAGTGGTCTATTTTACCTCTCTGCCTCCACAATCCAAGAGAGCTGCCAGGAGCAGGACAGCCAGCACGGTCCTTGCTCACCACAAGATACAACCAACCTGCTCCTTTCACAAACGTGGCATTCTCAGGGGAGTATCTTCTGATCTAACTGTTCCTCTCCACTAATATTGAGCTGAGCTGAGGGTAAGACTTCAGATGCATGTGGCCCTGGTTTGAGGGAACATGGCACAGCTTGTTCTTACAAGCTACACTGGGCAGTGACCCTGAGCCTCTCTCAAATCTCACAAAGCAGATGACACCAAAGCAGAAACACTTCAACAGGAGAGAAGGAGATGTAGCAGGGGCTCCCACTGGCTTGACAGCCTGCAGATAAACATATGTTCAGCAGGAACAAGAGCCAGTTCAAGCCTCAGTCGGCACCTCATCAAGGACATTTTCTTGAGGGCTGACAGGCAGCCACAACCTGTTCCCTAGAACATGTTGTTCCCTCTTGGCTGTACCAGCACACTTGGTAGTGCACTGGAACCAATTACTACAGTACGAAAAAGTGATATTAGGTGAGATCAACCCAGCAGAAGATCTGCTACAGCTGCTATGATCCAGGCACACAGACTAGATTTAAGAAGCAGTGGTTTGGAAGAAGCCTTTTCTAGGACTGACCAAGTTGATCCTGACACATCCTTTGACTAGTGCCTAGGGTTTTTCAGTTCTGTCCCCTGGGACAATTCACAGCACTGCTATACAAAGGTGTGACTACTCAAGGAATGGCTCAGAGGTCTGACACAAGCACCCTCAACCACAGTGCTCACTCCCAAGCAGACTGCCAAACCCTAGATTCACCCCCGAGATGGCTGGTTCACAAATCTGTCCAAATAGGGCCTTTAAAAAGCAAGTAGGAAGTTTCATTTATTCGGGTACCCTTCGGAAACAGCACGTCTGTACAGCCCTCATTTGGCTGTCTTGTGTGAATGTATTATGAAACAGACTCTTTACACACACAGACAATACTGTATTTTCACCTCCTTTCCTACACAGGACAGGGCCTGCTCCAAGGATGAATCAGAGGAGAACACTATTGTCTGTAGCATCCCAGCTTCAACATCTGTTGAAATTGGACAAAAGTGTCTAAGTGAAGCAGGAAACCGTAGGAAGAGGAAGGATTAGGGCAGCTAGTTGCTGCCCTGAGAATCTGGCTGCTCTCCTGCCCTGCTATGCAAAGGAATGAACCAGAATGGTTCAGGGCTCTTCACTAAGAATGTGTGCACACACCCCTTTTCTGAATGTTCATCTGCACAGCCTTGCACTGGTCCCACAGAAACACAGGAAACTCAGCCACCAAAAGGAAGGAATGGGTTTGTTTTCAAGCTTGGTGTGTTACCAGCCTCAGTTTAGTCTGCACTACATGGCCAGAGCCTCTGAGTTTTACAAGAAGACTTGCCAAATACACAGGTATCACAGGGATGGAGGGCTCAGAAAAGCTCAAGAACCATCTCATTGGTTTAATCTGCAGGGTACCATTTGAAGAGTGGATTGCAGCAAGGCCACACTGACAGGGAAAATTAGAAAACTTACAACAAAGACTGGCTCAGAGTCTTTGTTCAGCCTTCTTTCAGTACAGCTGTGTGTTTCTCACTAGAGAATAAGAAGGAGAATCACTGGAGCATCGCAGGCCTATGGACAGCCAGATCCATCTACAATTTAGGTTGCTACAACAGCTGAGGAAGGGAATGTTTTGTTTAACTGTAGCCAGGGTTACAGTCACCTATAACTGCGCACGTTTCCGTTTTGGAGCGCTGGTGGGGTAATACAAGTTTCCTTGATGCCACAAGCCTGTTAAAATGCAATATAGTTATTTAGTGCATTGGTGACATAGTGCTCTCTGGCATGGCAGGCCCTATGTGGGCTAGTGTGCGAAGTGAAGTCACCAGAGGTTTATGGGAGGAAGGATTCCTGCTGTGCTCACCTACTTAGGAAGCTCATTGGGTAAGAGGTCTTGGCTCTCCAGTTGCCTAAGCACAAGGAGACCTACATTCCCACATATGGAAAGAGCCAGCCATGAGAGCCTTTGTGTAAAAGCCCCGCAGAGCTGAGGGCAAACCACCCAGTGCCTACAGCACTAAGCTGAGTTTCTGTTTTAAATGGAGAGCTGAATTTATTTTAGTTTGGGATCTTCAGCTGGAATTACCTGAAGCCTTAAAAAATACAAACAGATGACCAGCCTGGTTTGTGGCTTCTTCCTTGACTCTGTCCATGTTGAGGCTTGCTGTGGAGTTATGGTGAGGTGAACTGCCAAAGCGGAGGGGTGAAGGATACAGTAAGTAGAATATAATGACTTTATTACAGCAATGATCCATCTAGGCAATGAAATTACTGCAAGTGGTTAGTTCTTTTCAGTATCTTTGAAGGATAACTACTTGAGCAGGTGCAAGAGAGTGGGCGTAGGCTTTGCCCCACTGATGTCAGTAGGAACACCCAGTTTCTTTTGAAGCATCTCCTGTGTGGAAATGCTCCTCTGCTCTCCTCCTGGGAGTGTGTGAATTCTCAACAATCCGAGCTGCTGTTTAACTGCAGAGGTGACTGATTCACACAAAACCGGATAGCAAGAACTTCCTGAGATGACCCTGTTTTGTGAGGAGTTTCTAATCTCATGACAAGTTAGTCTAGCCAGATAATGACAGTAATTAGCCAGGAGGCAAGAAGGTGGATCTAGATATTCTGCTTCATGAGTAGGAAGGATGTTTTATGGCAGTGGATTTAGGAGGAGGATGGAAACTGCTAATATGCTCCAAAATGGAGTTGGAACAGAGGACTGCACTTGGGACTCCCCAGCCTGCTCTCTTCCCAGAGCAGAGAGGCCTAGTAAGGAATAGGTCCTTTTCCAGAATAAGACAGTGCCAAGTCCATGCTGGCGTTTCACATAAGCAGCATCACCTTTATCATTGCTCTTCCACAACCCAGTTTGTCTGAAACACAGAATGTGGGACAAAGAGGACTAGTGCCAGCAAATAAACAAATGCCAGCATTTCAGATATTCAAATACAATTTGTAGTGGATAACTGAGCAAATAGAAGAGGCAGTCTCTCAGTAAACACCATGCTCATTCTAGGATACGATAAGCTGAAATATATCCCTGCAGTTCCTATGCTGCTTAGTAGGCGCTTGCCTGCTATAGCAAGGGCAGACCTGTCTTTACCTCTGATAATTTCCAGTCAAATATTTGCAAAGTGCTTACATATGGGGTAGATAAAAACCCACAGGAATGGAGAGAATAGAGTACTTAATTCACAGGTGAGTGCATTTTTTTCCTGGAAAAAAAAGGTCTGTATAAAGCAAAGGTGAGATTTTCCTTGCAAATGGGTAGCTCTGGTGGTATCAAGTCATGCCCTTTTGTCTTTCTGAGGTGCTGTCAGACACCCTGAAATGATAGAGCGGAGAGGAATGTGAGATTTCCCGCTTTCATCATAATGGTTACTTTGAAGCCCAATTACAGCCATTTAAACAGCAGCCTATTAGCCATGCTACTGCTGATGGCTGCACTGAAATGCACGGCCTGACAGGGAGCTGGCTGGGCAGCTCAGACATCTCCCTGGAGTCTGGGAAGGGAATGAAGCAGCAGCAGGCATCCTGGGCCTGGCAGCATCTGGCATGCCTGCTCCAGGGCGCTGTGAAGGACAGCAGCGCTGTGGAACACGCTGCAGTGGGACCCACTGAGAGGTGATACTTGATGTGCCACGAAGGCCAGTGCCTGGCAGGGACCCCAGAGGGCTTGGGCACATCACCGCAGAAAGTCTGCAGTTCAGGATTGTGTCAAAAGATGACTGCAAGAGAAAATAAAACCAAGAGGCAGCACATCAATTGCAGTGCCTCCTGAAAGCCTCCTGAAAGCACTAAGAGCCCCTGCTGATCCCCAGCTGCTGCAGGACACACTGCAGGGTATCTTCTGTGGCTGTGACAATCACAAGGCCTGGTCACATTTGGTGCTGCTTTTCTGTTGCAAGACTTGCCCCCTCCATTATGCTTCATGTTTCTGTCTCTGTGGACTCCAAAAACCAGGCAGCTCAGCTTAGACCTGGAGTGTCCAAGAACTTTAGCCTTACTCAGGAGAACTACAACTCGTAACCCAACTCTAAAATAAAGGCTTAGCACGATGGTGTCCTTTCAACAGTGGAGAAGAAGCAGAGAGCTGAGAACACTGATTCTCTTACAATCTCATCTTCTATTATGAGTTACACCAACTAATTTCTGCATAGTTCCTTATGCTGCTTCTCACAGGTGGGCCACCCAGCACCAGATACCTGGTGTAACTGGAATAGCTGTGTCTACTGGAAGTCTGAAGGGGATATTCATGAGCTGCAGGTCTGACACTAATGAAGGTCCTGTGCCTCTGGTCACACTGTAAGGTCAGTGAAACCAGCAGGGTGCTACTTTAACTTGTTTGGTTATAAACTGTGGCAGTTCAGCTGCTCTGTGACCAACTGAGACACCCCTGCAGCGGAGGCGGGATCCTCTGAGGAGGATCTGGGAGTTCAGCAGGAATAACAACAGCTGTCCCAATACACAGTGTTCCTACTTGTGAATCAAAGCCCTTACTAAGATCCTGTCATGTCCAGACATGTTTCATTCTTATTCTTGCAGACATCATATGAAGGCAAGGATCCATCCTTTTTCAAGGGCATTTTTTTTTCCCCTTTTGCAATGGGAGAGGAAGACAAACTGAAATATGCACTTGCTGGAAGATTGGAAAGAGGAAGTTCTGTTTGATTTGCACATTCCCTGTTCCTAATGAAAAGGAGGAAATATAAATCACAGCCTTTTATTTCAAATTTGGCATAAAAATTTGCCTTCAAGGCGATGTCAAATAACAGACTTCACACTCATTGGAATTAGGCTAGTGAGAAGTACAAGGCAAAGGCTCACTTCTGGGAGCATTTCATTGAGTTACAGGTCCCCATTCAAATTTCATCTTTGAGAAGCCCACAAAAACAGCAGCATCAAGATAATAAATAACTATTCTACATAACTTTTCCTTATACAATTATTTTACATAATTTTTACCTATAAAATGCTTCTTCTCTCCTTCTGCCTCACATCATGGCGAACATATTAGTGTGGGGGAAATGCACTTCATGGAAATATTTTTACAGAAAGAAAATATCTATTTTTTACATTATTGTTTGCCCTTCTTTTGCTTTCCTCCCCTTATGTAATCTGGCCTTGTTTTTAATCTTTTCTGGTCTTCTGCTATTTCCATCTAGGAACACTTCTGGTTATACGGGGAATTGAGACAAAGACACTCAGCAATAAAGTGTGAAGTGAGTTGATGTTTTGAATTTGAAAGAACAAAATCAACTTGAACTATTCAGTGGAACCGTCATGAGTCTTCTAACAAACCAATTCGGCCCTATGTCAGGTGTGTGCAGAAAACTTTTCTTGAAAAAAGTGTTTTTGTTAGAGGCGTTTATCTCTTTCACTACAGTTATTCTGGTCAAAACTATCTTATTTATCTGACACATCTACAGACACAGAGGTAAAGGATTCTACAGAAGAATTACCGTTTCCACTTCTAGCGGGAGGAAAAGAGGCTACATAGTCTTGACTGAGAAATGCGAGGCTACAAGCTTGCAAGCAGTGACCATATAGATCCCCCTTCATCCCCGGGGGGATCATAAGAAAAGTTTTACTTCACTCTTGCCTTGAAAGCAGCTGTGCACAAGCGGCACCTGAGCATAACTGACTCTGCTGCTCTCACAGGAGGATGTGGTGACTGTCACTTTGTGAGCAGTGCCCTCTCCAGAGTGGACTGCTCCTGCCACGTGAAGTTAAACCCCTGCCTTATCCCCTGCAGATACACACGTGATATTTGTGCAGTGACAAACACTAACTGGACTTCACATAAAAACTTTATGAAATTACTCCAAATGTGTGATGCTGGCATTCAAAGGCAAGTACTTCATGTTACTTCTATCAGTTTCCACTTCATGACTGTCACAGTGTTGGCATATTCATTTGGGAATTTATAGTGCTACAGAAAGAGAAAAGGTCTAGAGACCTGACTGCTTGCTGTCATGGTAATGGCCATGAAGAACTGCATGGTCCCGAGATGAGAAACTGCCCTGCAATGTGATCTGAACCTCCTTGGAGCTGCAAACTACTGGAAGCCTTGAGCCATAGAAACAAGTCTTTTACTGTACATGAAGTGCTGTATTCTGGCTACTTTACTCACATGCAAAGGCATCTCACTTCAGGTGGCCTGTCCATGCCAAGGTCCCAGCCTTGGGAAGGGCTGGTTACAGGCACTCTTCTCGCCTAGGAAGGAGGGCATGGATGGCACCATCCCACAGCTCAGCCACTCTGGCCCCTCAGCCATGACAGCCACTGCAGGGAGCAGCTCTGCAGCACCACTCGATGAATACCTGCTCCTTCCAAACTGACGAAGAGGAATATTGGATTTGATCTGGAGGGATGGGTCCTATACAAGTCCCATCTAACTACAAACAGCACTTACGATCAGCAGTTTCTAAAGACAAAATTGAGTTTTTAGGATAGTGCAGTGTGGCTGCACTATCCTAAAGACCAGACTTGAAGTCCTTCCTGATCTTCCTCCTCTAATACCTGAAAACACAACTCTCATAACTTTCCTCTCTGAAGCAGCTCATCAATTTTGATCTGATTTGGCTTCCCAAAATTTAACAAACACGTAAATGAAAACATGCTTTGGAAGGTAAACACAAACATCCCTGTCCAACAAGCTGAAATGGAAAGATTCCCAGGATTTCAGTAAAACATTGTAATAATCACCATATAATTGCAGGAAGGTTTAGACCCAGTGAAAGAGCATTTCCTGAGGTAATTCCAAACAAGCTGTTATTTGAGCAGAGGAATTAATGAGTTCTAGCTCACCAAGTACCTCTGTCCTTTGTCCCTTAATCTCCCCACCACAAAAACCTCTGCCCCTGTGTCAAACGTAGATGAAATTAGCCAATGCCTTCAAAAGTTATTAAGAGGAGACTGATAATGATGAGACAGATAATACACTTGTGCAGGCTCACCTCCTCCAGAATCCAGGCTCAAAATGACCCACACAGCTTCAGCCCAGCCTAGCAATTACCACTACTCACAGTAAATAACAGCACAATATAAACAACATAAATTCATTTGTATGTAAATATGACACTGGTGTTGCATGCACAAGTCATACTGTTGAGGCTATAATAATTCAATGATTGATTTTAATAACTATTCCTCATAGTGATACAGGATTTAAGTCTGCAGGGAGACCTTCCAGCATCTTCCAGTACCTAAAAGGGGTCCAAGAGAGGAGAAAAGGGACTTTGGATAAGAGCACGGAGTGAAAGGGCACGAGGGAGTGTTGCTGTTCATGGCAGGGATTTGGAACTGGATGGTCTTCAAGGTCCCTTCCAACCAAAACCATTCTGTGATTTTATGGTGATTGCTAAGCCTAGTAAAGATTACAAAGAGGAAGCAGTGACCCAAAGTTCAGAATTAAACAAGAAGAGTTCCTGTGTCTGGCCATCTGGAAATAACACACTGAAACACTTGTCACAGCAGCACATGGGTCTTCCCCTTGTACCTGGGCACTGTATGATGAGTTAAGTGTGGTGGAGTCACCCATACATTGTTCCCTCAATGAAATTTCAACTGAAAGAAACCCACCCTAAATTAGATCTTTTTCTGAACAACTCCCGTGCCTGAAACACCCAGATCATCAGCACTAGGATATGAGTATGTGGTTAGAGAGTAACTTTAATGATCTGGCTTGGCAGACCCACAAAAGGCCTCAACATATCTGAAAATATATCTCAATATATCAGAATTTATCTGCTCCTACGCTACCACTGCAGCTCCTAGATGTGAAACCACCCTTCTGCGTGTCTGCTCTACCAGTGGTTGCTCAGAAGGCTTGTTTCATGGGATTTGTTATAAAAAGCCTGCATGTACGTACCCTTCCCTTTTAACATCAATCTAGGCACTCTCATTTATGCAGTGCTACGGAAATGATTGTCATGACGGGAGAATTGTGACTTCCAGGAGGGAATACATAGGAGCAGATGTCCATCAGTCTGGCCACTCCTGTAATCATCACACCAGTAAACTTCTAAGAGTTATACCACAGTTTCAGAGTTCTCAATCAAGTTTTTATAGTTGAAGTTGCTAAATTGTCAGTGTATTGAGTGGGTGATTTAACAGCACATTCCTAGCTCCAAATTCCTGAGCTAAGGAAAATTTGCATACAATCCATATGAAGACCCTGGGGTTTTGTTCTACTTGACTCTAGCCAAAGGCTGGTATCACTAATCACTTCCCTGCTGCTCATTTTTTAGCAGAAACTTCTGCCCAGGTAGAAGTATAGGCAAATCTTGGGCTGTGCACTGTGCAGCTGGCCTTGGCCTTTCCTGCTCTAAGTCCCTGTCACATGCTGTGGTCAGGCCTGAGCCAAAGCCCTTTGATTAAAACAGGGTTTCCTGAGGCTTCCTGAGGCTTGCCTTTGGTGTGCTCCACCTGCCAAGAAGAATACAAACAAAATTTGATTCCCAGCACCAGGTAATGCTGCCCTAACACAGATCAGCCTGTGTGCATTCAGGATTACAGCAAGTGGAGCTATTTGTCCTCCTCCAAGCCTCCTTTGCTGGCTTGGGTGTTTTATTTCCCTCTTCCTGTCACGCATGAAAGTGTTCACTCTGGTGGCTTAAGTAAAGACATGCCAGAGTCAAGGGCATGAACAATTCTGCATGAACAGCTCACAGTGCGGTTCAGATGGGAAGAGCCCTGAGTGCTCAAGAAGAGGAAGGTAAAGAAATATTAAGGCTGATCAAAAGAAAGATCACATAGTAAGGAATGCCGATGTGGGCCACTGTCCCCCGTGCAAACACTTAGGTGTGTTTACAGAGGGTGAGACAGTCTTCATAGGGCAAGAGAGCAAAAAGGGTAGCTCTAAGGATATGGATACGAAACCAGCACCTGGCAGCACAGGGAATCTACTCCTGTTTCTCAGTATAGCCTTTGTGAGTAACTGCATCCTTGCTGCACACCAAGTGTGTTACTCCAGCACCAATGCCTCTCTGCACTCTCATCCTTTTCCTCTTCCAGGAAAGAGCTTACAGGACAAAGACAATTAATCTCATTTTGCAGACACAGATACTGAGACAACGAGGAAGCTGAAAGCAGTAATAAAACCCCTGCCAGCCAGTGGGCCTGGCTGTTGTGCTTCCCCTCCTCCAGAAGGTTTTTGTGCATGGAAAATCACAAGCACGAACAAGAAGCACTCCTCCCAAGGAGTGAGGATGCTCGGATTTCTCACTCCCAGATGGTGGAGCAGCCCAAAAATACAAAGCCACAGAGACCCAGCAGTCTTTAGAAGAAGCCTAAGGAAGTTAATGGAGTCAGCTATATCTGTGATGTTTATCTGAGTCGCTCTGATCTCCCCACACAGCCCTGTCTGCGGGGATGCCATGCGCCTCCGCCATATCCTCTGGGAATGAGCCCCCAGCTGCCAGACAGCAGAGGGCAGGCAGCAAGAAAGGGGGCAGGTGTGTCTCTGGCACAGCTGGCCTCGCTCCCTGGCCCAAATCAAACACAAAAGCATACTGGACTTGCAGCTATTATGAAAGAAAACATCAGAGTCACCAGGTTAGACTGCAAGGCAAGAAGGCTGTAACGTTCAGCTTCTCTCTGTTTCACTTCTCCTCCTTCATTCAAAAATCTTTAGTGGTTGTAAGTGTAAAATCCTTAAGTTTTAGCAGCTGTCATTGCAAATGCAGTTTCCACAGACTCACAAGTCATTCTTCCAAGAAAATCACAAACTGATGAGCTTGGGAAAAGAGCTTTTTTTCCTCTCTGAACTTTTACCCAACAGAGCAAAGTAAGCCACTGGATTTCCCTGCTGGACTTTGCTTTAATTGAATAACATAGCAAGTCCTCATTCCCCTCTTTGAACTCTATCATCCCTAATAAACCTCGGAGGGCAACATTTCTGATTGTGCCTTGCCAATCTCTCTGCATGGGAACATGTGATGTTGGGGGACCTTATGACTGCCTTGGTCAGGTGCCTTGGGTCAGAGAGGATAACAAGGAGGGCAAGCAATGCACATAAAGCAATGTACTGCTGTGGGAAAACCTGACTTAATATTGACTTGACTTGCACTGAAGTGTGTCAGGTTGGGGTGAGTGAGACACAGCAATCTGATTCCAGAGAGGCAGTGCAGCTGAGAGACAATGACTTGCCTCTAAAAGCTGCATCTGAAGAACACCGGTGGATCTCTATAAATGGGCCTTCAAGAGACGATCACAGTAAAAATATGAGATAGCACCCAACAGCTAGAAATACAAAGACACAGGCAAGCACTTACGTAGTGACGCAAGAGCTGATGGAAAAATCAAAATGGAAAAATGCGGTTTCTTCAGGCTGAAGTGAAAGAGGAGCAGCTCTTGTCTTTCCTGTGCTAACAGTGCTGAGCTGTGCCTTACAGCATGTCCCAGCCGAGGATCCACAGAGCAGCTCAGCCAGCGTGCTTAACCAGATTTTCCACCACACCTTTGGGCTGCAGCACACTGTCATTATATCATGCATGCCTGAAATATCTCAATAAAGACAGGATAAAGGAACCAAGGGACATGTTCCTGATTTTGTTCAGTAGAGCTAGCAACAGATCTGCAGTGGCTCCTGGGGCTGTTCTGCAGGGGTGAGGCCAGCCAGTCCCCACACACCTCCCTGCTCATTCTCTGTAAGCAAGGCCCAGCATCTTGGCAGAAGAGCGGAACCATGAGAGGGCAGGAAAAAGTCCATGTTGTTACTGAGTACACAGGGCCTTTCCATCCTGGGGTTCAGCCTGTGACACAGAGAAGTCGTGCCTGCAGATGTGTGGGAGAGTGCACGTAAGCATCCTGAGATACCGAGGTGCTACTGCATGCAATTCACTTCCAGACAGATTTCAGGTTCAGAAAGAGAAAATAGCCCAAAACCTGGACAACTGCAGAGTCCTTGGCCATGCAGAATCTACTGGGCTTGGGAAAGTAAAACAGCAATAAAACTCACACATTACTGTGAGTAACTTCAGCAAAGTGTACCTGCACAGCTCAGGTAGGCCCCAGGGAGGCCAAATTCCTGTACACAGACTTGCATTAAAACAGGATTCCATGGCCTGCCTGCTCCATCACCCACGTTCTGAAGGGCCTCTCACTGCACAACACTTTTCAATAACTTAGGAAAAGTTTTGGGTTCTTCCCATTCATGTGGAAAGGGGCTGGGCCTTTCACAGCTCATTCTTTGCCTAGCCCCAGCCACAATTATTAACTCATCTTATTCTTTCAAGACCCACACAACCTCTCCAATGGAAAAGCATGAGTCTTTCTATAGGATGGGCCCTGTCATTAATATCAGGAGATCATGTCTTACACTTTCCTCATTCCTTTCTTCTGAGTAAGACCTTTTGCAAATAGACAAGGGAGGGAGAGAAGAAAAGGAAGTCAAACAACTCCTTCTCTGCCTCACAATATGCTAATGTTCCCAGAATATTTGTTTGGGGTTAGTTTGAGCCCAATCAAATGGTTTTGCTTGACCAGGACCAAGTCCTTATTTCAACCTTTAGCTGGGCTGACAGAGCCTTTGATCTCCTTCTTGCAGGACATTCAGACCACTCATAGCTGTCTGGTAGTAGTGTAAAAAACAGCCTGGCTGCATAGTTCAGCCCTTAGAGCAGAGGAAAGTCAGGCAGCACCTCAGCAATTGACACATCCAGGTTAGTCCAGCATAAACTGAATGCTTTGGTATATACAGGTGGAGCTTGCTTGTGCACAAAACACCTTCTCCTTCCACTTCCTAAGTTCAAGCCAGCACAAGAGCCCAACTTCTGGGCTGCACAAGAGCAGCCTTGCACTGGCAGGCAGAGGCATAATTCCTAACTGCCCATCTCTGCAGTCTCCACCTCTCCACTACCTTACTCCTTTTCTGTGGGCTGACCTTACAGTGTTTGCTGTTGCTCCGCCTCAGATGTACTTGTCAGGTGGCTTCACCAAGACCATACCAACTCTACTTCTGCTTTCCCTGCTTTTCAGTGGCACCCAGCCCTGGCTCAGAATCTTGGCATATTTCCTCCAAACCCAGACTCATGGCAGGTCCTCACTGTCTCCTGCTGAAACCAAGAGCCCATTAAAAACTTCTTCTGTCCTCTGAGCCAGGCTTGGTCCTCTCACTCACCACAATTCTGGAGTACATCTTAAAAACCCCAGGGATTTGCACACAGACACAATCACAGGGGACACCAAGAACAAAGAAACATCAGGACACAGTAGGCTGCAAAGTGCCCAGGTAAACCCAAACATGAGTGCAGTTATCTACCTGTACTCCCCTGCCTCCCCACAGAGAACTTCATGAAATGTTGACAACATTTGTTAGTAAGTGCACCAGCTTCTTCTGCAGCTATGCTGTTTACTTGTTTCCCAATGGGTATCTGTTAAGCACTTACACTGGAGGTAAGCAGAGCTGTCAGATCTTGCTGTCTCTTACAGTGGTGAGACATCAGTGAGTTTACAGGAGGTCATGGGACCAGATCCATAACTACAGAGCAGCATTTTCAGAAGTCTTCAGCATGGGCCCAACTCTGCCCTGTGGAGATCAATGGGGAAACACCACAATTAGTGACTTCAAGGCGTGCTCCTGGCTTTGGAAAACCAACTGTAGATTTCAGTAGGACTTCTGCTGTCATCCGTGAAACTTGGACCAAACAATGTGGTTATGCTGCACCTGTATTTTGCCTTGAAGGATCCCAAACTATTTATAGTCACTTGCGTTGCACTTTGAGGTGTGTTTGGGTGGGTAAGCAGCAAGGACAAAGCCACGCACCTAAGTCACCTTACTGTAAACAAAGATAACTTCAATAATGTGCAGAGCAGAGAGAACGAGCAGGCAGGTACCTGCACATGCATACTTGGTACCCTGTCCCCACCAGGCAGCCTGGAGAACTCTCACCTCACCGCAGTTATTCTCTTGTGACATTAGCCAAGTGAAAACACTCCCAAACACAAAACTCCAGATCAAACAAAATGTCATCATTTATTCAGAACAAATAACTCTCTTTCTGTGAGTGATTTTTTTTTTTTCATTTTACAGGAAATGAAAACTAACTAAATTTTAAAAACTGATAATTTTAAAAATAATTACAAGATTTTTGTATTGAAAAGACTGAAATTAGACCTTACTGCAACATTTCTTTCTCCCTGGACTAACTTCACAGATCTGCTAGACACTCATTGTGATCAGATGAAAGAAAAGCAGCATGCTCCCCGAAAACCCTCTCACCTGTAATCACAGTCAGACCAGCAGCCGCTGGTACTGTACTAAACCCCGGTATCTTACCAATAACCCTCACTGCTGACCCTAGGACAGAATTTCCCCTGCAGTCTCCCCACGTGAGACTATATTTTAATCAAAGAAAAACAACGCAAATATGCTGTTTTTCTTTACCTCTAAAACAAACACAGAAGCCTTCAGATCACACCCATTGTTTCACATACCTGAACCTCCTCACGTGAACTTCGCTGTCTCCCGCAGCTGCATGTGCTGACAGCAGGGAGGTCAATTGGGGTCCTTGCTGCTAACCCTGAGCAGCACAGCACACTGGCTGTGCTCCCTACAGGGCTTGTGGCTGCCACATCTGACTACAATTCCTCATTTTGCGCCACATGCCAAAATTAGAAAAGAGGAGAAAACTCAAATGGTACCTCTGATATTGTAGAGCAAAGGGAAAACCAAACAAGCAGGCCTTTCCCTCTTCATCACAGACTTTCCAGAGAGGTACTCAACCACCTCTGAGATGCCTCTATCTTCAACATGGAAACAGCTGCTCTTGCAGCAAAGGTCACTCTGAAAGGTGCCCTGGATCTCAGACATGCTCCAATATGACAGTGGAAAGAGATTTTTTGTTGTTGTTGTTTGCACTGAAGGACTATGAAAAACCAGAAGAGGAAAAGTCACTTCTAGGTTAACTGAAGCAAAGTGAACCAGTCAGAGCAGCTAGTGCACAGAAGGTGCCACTAATTCCCAGGGCTTCCACAGTTTGTTCCCCCTCTTCTGCTGGAAAATGGTGTCCACACAGAATCTGAGGCTTCTGGATATTTGCCCAGGATTTCTAGATGTCCTACAGGTGAGTCAGGGCATTAGTTCTTCAGAAATCACAGCCATGTCTGCAATACACATACAAACCATCAGCAAAACGATCAGTTTCTGAGTCACTGTGAGAGACAGTATCTGTTTTATTTATGTGGCTCTCATTTGAGTGCTGGAGTCCCTTGGAAGCACAGTACTTCATTGGATTTCAGAGTGCAGAGGCCAAAAGAGAAGCCCAGGATCCTGCCTCTAATGGTGTCTGAAAGGAAGGGGAATGGGACAGCACCAGTACAGAGCACTGGACCAAAGGGCCTACACCATTCAGCATCTGCCATTGTGTGTCTCAGGGTCATCTTTAGAAGGAAGCTAAACTTTGATCTTTGCAGTCAATGCCTTTTTCAGGAGTTCTCCTTTCAGTGGGTCTTTGATTTTAAAGCCATGCATATTCCAAGCCAATATGTACTAAAAATAGGATTCCTTACTAAGAATGGCACTGGCATTAATCACTTTGTGCTCCATTCTTATCTCATGCTATGTGTCCACACCTCTGGCTGGAGGAGTGTGCTGCAGTAATCATCCACAACTATGTGCTTCTGTGAGCAAGTTTTGAACCTTTGCCATCCTTTGGAAGCTCCCACCGTTTTTTCTTTCATGTGCTAATACAGTTCAGTGGCTTATCTCCTTTCGAATTCTTGGGGCACACCTCTTTCAGACTGCACACTGACAACCCAACCAAGTGGGAAAAACACACAGGGAGATAGAGCCGTCCCCTTCCTCCCCCTTGCAGCTCGAGCCAACATGCTGCTCTCAGCTGAAAGGGATGCTGTTCTTACTTGCATCCAGGAGGAAACAATTTGCTCTACACTGGGAAGCTACTGCATCCTTTGGCTTGGACAACGAGCTACACCCCTCCAAGTGCTCATCAGTTATTAGCAAGGAAGCTTTCAGGCTTTCCTAGTGGGAAGGTCACTTTTCCAGCTCAGTTTCACCAGATGCTAAGCAGATGCAGGGTATCAGTCCTCCTCAGTATCTCTGGAAAGGGTGTGGGAGGGGGGACATATCTCCGGCCAGGTGTAGTTTCGTACTCAACCTCCCTAGATGGGGGTTTGAGGGTCTTTTTCAGCTTTCTTTTGCATTTTGTATATCACTTCCAAGTGCAAGAACATGTTTCCTCCTGCCATCCATGTCAGAGGTGCAGCCAGTGCCAGAACTGACTGTCACTCACTTGCTCTGATAAGGGGTTATATACATACAGGTAAACCTGGGTGTATGTTCATAATGCAGGTGGCAGTGATACTATAAAGGAGGCACCTTTCTTTTTCCCTTAATGATTCATTCATTGGGAGTGTGGGAATTAACCTATATAAATCTTCACTACTAAGTAGATACACCTAGATCCTGAAATAGTGGATGGGTGAGAACCAGTTGCAGAGCTTCCATATATTGTCCTGGTAGCACAGAAAGAAACAAACCCACAGCAGCAGGCTAGGAATAGATTATAGCATGGCATTTCTCAGAGCAAATTCTCTTTACCGCCTGTTTTCCAGTGACTCACAAAAAATCCTACAGGGCTGCAGAAGAAAGTGCCTGAGAAAGGCCAGAGATGACTGAGACCTTCACCTGGGCTCTCTCTTCTGGGGGCTGAACTCTGACAGCTGAGCCTTTCTAACTAATACGGCTCAGACTAGCAGGCAACCACACTTTGGTTGCAGCAGCACTGGGAGGAAGGTGTGGGATTGTGTGAGGAAGACAACTTGAACAGGGAGGTTGGCTTTCAAAGCCTGTCTCAGTGCCTCCTTTGTACACTGCAGCTCACACCTCATCTGCTGGGAGGTGGAGAAGAAACAGTTCTGTATTGAAGGCATGTCAGTAATGGAGAATTTGGCTCTCACCCGGCCAAAGGAGGATAGAAACCTTTCTGGGAAGCTGTGCAGAGAGGGATAAAATCTCCAGACTAACTCCTGTACTCGTAGTATTTTCTGATTCTGTTGGAAAAACCTTTAAGGCTCAATAGTTGATCAGCCTAATATTGCTTAGAGAGGACAGACTAGTGCTGGTTTATGCACTGGAAGTTATAAATTCCATGAGCACCAGAGGAGCCATGCTGGCTGACAGAAGCACGAGGCAGTGGTCATTGCCCTGCTGCTGGTTTCCTACAGCTTTGAAAGGAGGTCACAAAGCATGCTTGTTGCAGTGTGGTGAGGTCTTGGTTGCTCAACCTCTTCAAGAAAGGCTCCACAGAGAGAAGTAATGCCTCAGACACTGCAAGTCCTGCCTACCCCTTGCTGGAATCTCCAGCCAAACGTCCCTCACCACAACAGCCAAGAGCACACAGCGTTGGATATAAAGCCAGGAATAGCTTAGAGAACACTATCCTGAAGGAGACAGTAAAGAGGTCCTGGAAAGGCATCATCATCCCACTGCAGTTGGGCCAGGACATCAGAGCAGTGCTGTTACACTAACAGGACTCTCAGTGGCCACAAATTAATCAGTTAGAAATGTGCAAACAGACCTGAGGCTCACAGGATATCCTGCAATTGTCAAGTCTTCTTCTGTGCCAGGGATGAATTCCCCACTAAGCTGTGGTGATCCTCTGAGAGGGCACAGCACTTCTCACAGATCTGACAGAGGTGCTGAGAAAAGGATGATTAAAAGTGTGAAGTACCACCAAACTCAACTTCTTAGGGAAGAGAAAGAAGAAGGTCAGGATTCCTGAGGAAAGACAGCTTAGAAGGGCTGTCTTGGAGGAAACATGTATTGGAGGGAACTGCTATTCACACACACAGTGTTTACAGAGAAACACAGCAAGGAAGAACAAGAGGTACCAGAAGGCTACACTAAGCAGAATGAAACCTTCCCAGCAGAGCAGTACAGAAAAAACACCTCCAGTGGATCCTTCATGCCCAGTACCCCAGTGCTCGGTGCCCCCAGTGGCATCAGCCAGGCCTCTGTGGTGCAGGGAGCCATGTGAGCACAGCACTGTGCCTGTGGGCTGTGAGCGACTGCACTCTGGGAGGCCAGGCAGACACGCCACACCAGGTCATGCAGAAGGTGTGTGGGCACAGCAACCCAATGCAAAGTACTTTCTTGTGTGGCATATCCTGTTTCTCCCCAAGACATGTACAAGCCGTGCTCAGCTGTGCTCATGGGTGATACCATCTGTTTAATCACTGTTCTCTGTGCTACAAAGTCATCCCAGATGCTTTGCATTGGAGAAAGCTTTTCCAGCAGTCATTAGCGAGGTGGGGGGGGGTGAAGAAGGAATTGTCAGGCTTCTTTTTGCATAGGTCGTGGCTTTAGTTAACAGCCTCCCCTCAAGCCCTGCTTCCTGCTCCTCTCTCCCCTGGTAACTGTAAGTCTCCCTACACTTCACTCTGGGAGCTACTGTACAGGAATATTTCATAAACAGGCCTGAGGGTTTGTCTGCTGCATGTCCTACTTCCTTCAGAGTACACAAGATCAGCTGGGCTGGAATGTCAGCCCATATCCTGCTCCCATGCTGCCTGGATGAGAGATGGAAACTTTGCTGCTGCTGCTGCTGACTTCTCACTCATGGTTTCTGGCTCCTAGCTTAAGCCACGCTACAGCTGGCAGACAGACCTCCCATATCATGACGCAGACTCAAAATTAGGAGAGGAAATAAAGTTAGGTCTTGCTATTTTCTAAAGTCTTTATACTAATATTTAGGTCATACACTGAACTCCATCCCCTCCATTCCTACTGATCCTAGGGGCCATAAATGCCCTTGCTCCAAAGAAGTACATGAAACTTTAGGTTCCCAGGCCATGCCTCCATGCCAGAAGCCAGTCTTTTGTGTAACTAAGCATCTCCAGGGACTGGGCCCTGAAGGAGTGCCTCACAGTACCAGGCAACTGTAGGTACTCAGACCTGATATGCATGAATACAAGTAAAAAATCCCAAAACTTCAAGCTCGCACAAAGCTTCATACCAAAACACTGTTCATATCAAAAACCAAAAGCTACAACTGTTTCCTCGCTCAGGCACCGTGGCTGATAGAAAAGTTCACAGTAAAATCATGAGCACTGATAACTCTGCACAAAGCAGTCAGTCTGAGATAGCCCTTCTGAAAGGCTCGGAGTGCTTTCCATAAAATTATCTGCAGCATCAGCTGTTAATCATCACAGACCAATTGATCTAATCTTCTACTAAACAAGGGCCTGGCTCATCCTTGTTTTGATAGATGTTAGCCTGTGATAGTCCTACAGTTAAGACAGTAGGGCTTGATAGCACTTCTGTCCTGTTTCACTTATCACTTCACTCTGTCTCCAACTTCAGAGCCCAGAGAAAGGTTAACCTTCTCTGCTTTTGCCAGGTAACAGCTGTTCTACTTTCATGATTGTTGGATCACCCACGTTTCAGTGAGGTAAGTGGATGTCCTTGCAGGAGCTCTTGTGGGAGGAGCTTTGGAAAACCAGTTAGGACAGGTCCCGCCAGCCCTGGGAGCATTCCTGCTCCCATGTTGATGCAACTGGATCCAATCTCCTGGCAGACCAGCTGGCTACTTTCCAAAGAGCTCCCTCCAGACTGGCTTGCACACTGAGCCCAGGGGATGACTGTGATGAAATTTGAGCGAGGGGACAAATGGCTTTCGGCCTTCATTAAAGGTGGGAACTCTTGATGAAGATAATGTTGTTATTAATTGGCTCCTCCCAAGAAAACACAAGCTGCCTTGTTCTGCTGTGAGTTTACCATTCTGTGGAGCATCTCCCCAGCATCAGCAAGACCGTGGATGTTGAATCATAGAGCTGAACCCTAGTGCAATCACTTGGGAGTTCTGAGTGGCATTCGTTTAGAGACTCTTGTGCAACATTGGTGTGAGACAGAAAAGCACAGAGTTATTTCAGTGGCAACACTCACCCTACTCCCACTCAGGATTCAGTGTGTAACAGCTTTATGTCACATGCTCTGCACCAGAGCAGGGACTGAAACACATCCTGAAGATGAAACAGCCTAACAGCGAGCATTGTTTAAGTACACTCAGAACCAGGTAAAACCAGAAACAAGGTTTTAGCAGACAGAAAGATGCCATTTCAAGCCACATGTTCAAACAATATTCTCGATGCACTGACAAGGCCTCGGTTACTTATGGATGCCTTCTGAATGGAAGGCCCTTTTGGCACAAGCCAAGATAATCTCAACAGAAAGAATTCTAAAATGCTTTAATCCTGTCTTCAAGCAGGATTTTTCAGACCCCAGCAAAAAGATGGGATCTTCTGAACATGCTGTTTTCCTTGAGTTCCCACTAAATCCATGACAAAATTCAGGCTGATGTTCCTAGGACAGAGGTGAGACAGGGCTGATGATGACCAAGCACCCCACTATCACTGTTCAACCCCTATACCAACTTTTCCTGTGACAGTTTTGCTAACAGACACACATTGTTGAGTCTTGCACTGCTTGCTCATTAGCATTGCAGTAAGTGATTCCTTATGGAAATCGTGTCAGCCCACAGAAAAACCAGTTCAATTCCAGTCTGCATTGCTGGGATGGACATAGAACAGAGAGAAGTGCTAACATTCCTTTTTCCTTTTTTTTTTTTTAATAGAAAACCAAGGACCAAACATAAAAGAAGTCATTGCCTATCTTCCACTACAAGCAGAAATCCCTTCACATCTGCAGAAAGACCTTCCCACATACAAAATTCCACCAGCTATCTTTTTGCAGGTACTGTTACCAAGCTTGCACCTACAACAGCAGTTTCTGTGCACCGAATTAGAGGTTTGAAAAACTGATGAGCGTTTTTGTCTGTGGACCTCATGTCTTCTTTCAAATCTTAACCTTACCTTTTAAAGGCATGGCTACATAGCTACTGGCACCCTATCTTTTCTATGTCATGTCTCATAACCTTATAAGACTGTGAATGTGACTGAGAAAAATAAGTGTGCAGCCATGCTAAGGGGATCATTTTCTTCTTACTGCTGCTAACACAAGTTTCCCAAAGCTCTATGAATGGTTTCTGATTTTATCCCTGTCACAGCACGCATCACTGTATCAGTTTTCTCTCTAGTCTCTCCCCCAGTGCAGAAAGGGTCGAGGTGCTTCCCACTGAGCCTGCGAAAGGCCCTGGAACTGGTATGCACTGGCACTATGATGTGGGCTTAGACAACACAGGGGTCATTCCTTAATACACCTCAATATGCCTTAGTATTCCCTTGCTATGCCTATGGTATGAGAGAAGTGGTTCAAATCCTGTCCTTATTCTGGTCCATTTTGCTCAACCCTGCTACTCTGTCCTTCCACCTCACTCCTCTTTCCCGCTGAAATCCCAACTGCTGCTGTCTTTTTCAGGCAACATGCTATAGTGTTTCCCTAGAACATCTCACAGGATTGATGCACATCACTACTGTGCATATATTTAAAAAGCTTTCATCATAAATGAGGGGCATCAAGACCTGACAGAAAGTTTATTGCCCTAAGCCCTGGTTTGGTTTCGCTCTGCTCCACCCAGGAGGTGTCTGCCTTTCATGCCCAACAGTAACCATCCCAAGGCATAAGGCACAGAAGTGCCTTTTTAACTGCAAGGAGACAGATACAGTCTGAAAGCAATGCTGACAAGTATCAATGGGAGCCACACTAACTCTGTACATACCCAAATTACACTCAGAAGTTTCATTTGAAACTCTTCACCCGCATTTGCTGTGTGCACCTTTAATAATTTCTGAACATAAATGACACTACTTAGAAACATGAAGGCAAATGCAAGAAAAGGGCAGTCTCATGGGTAAAACCTGGGACAGCTACCAGGCTCAGCTCTTGTTCAATCACCAACAATTCACATTACCACCCCAGCAGGGATGCAAGGAGAGGAAGGGAGACCTGACAAGACATTGGCCTGTCTGAGATTTTGCTGAGATGTTACGACCCTGCACTGACAGGAGCCATGGACACTCTAATACAGACATTTTAAAATATATTCCTCACTTTAAACTTCTAAAAGTAATTTCTGTTTCCACTTTTTTTTTTTTTAACTGGTTACCTGCAGTGCTGAAAATATTTCCTTTCCTAAGCAAAAAGAATGTAACTAATGGTAAAACATGAGCAGCACTTTTTTTATCCTCTGGAAGAATAGCAGGTTCCAGCACCACCCACAAACCAATCCAGCTTCTGACTGCCATCTGATACCCAAATACAAATTCATTGCAGCAGTGTAAGGAAAAAACACACTCAAAGAAAGAAACAATTTTCCAAGGTCTGGAACAAAGCATCAAAAGGCAAGAACACAAAGGCAGTTAGAAGCAATGACAGTGTTCTCTGACTTAGGGTGCATGATGTTGGAATGGAGGGTATGACATCTAGGTTAAGACATACTGGAATTGTTGGATTAGATCAGACTCCCAGACTATTAAGCTTTGCTTTTTGTCCCAAGATGCAAAGAGAACAGGCTGCATTATTTCAGTCAAAAAATGCTGAGCTGAGAATTGGCTATTTTTCTGAACCATATGCAAAAAGATATATCTTAATGACATAAAAAGCCTATAAATGAAAACTCATTCTTTCTCAAAAAAATGCACTGACTGTGCTTACTAGGAAAATGCATTCTGAAAGCATGTCTCTACTTTGGACTTAGAATGTGCCACCTCAAAGGTCTCCTTTGGTTGAAGAAGCCACAAATCCTGCTTCCTTGGCTGAGGGCCTATACAGAAAGCAAACAATAGCTGTTTCCCTCTGACACTTACAGGCGTAGCTGCCTCAGCTGAGCGACTCCCGAGTCATAGACAAAGCCAGACCTGCAGCAAACGAGGATTACTGGCTCATGAAAGGTGTAACCAGCAGAGGAACGATAGGTATGCACATCTTTATTCACACAACGAGAAGGAAGCTAGGTTTGCTTATTAAGGACTGTCTGACCCTTCTGTCCACTGATCTGTCTCATGTGAGCAGGGTCCAACAGTGGCAGTAAAAAGCAGCCCTTGCTCCTAGCCCATGCTCACGCAGTGCGTTCAGCAGTCACCAAGGACATGCAGCCATGGCTTCCTATCCAAGAGAATGCCTCCAGAGCCAGGTGAGTGCAGGATTGTTCTCTGAAGTGGGACATACTGTTAGCACATCAAGAAACCCCCTCCAGAAACAGGCAAGTATCTGTCCCAGTCCATAGCCTTGCTTTCAGGCATGCTTGCTCAGGGAGTTTACTAAAGTATCAGTAGTGCTAGGTAAGTATATTGCTATTAAAACCACCCAAAGTCTTTCGAGGACTCAAAACTTCATACCAGTTATTGGAAATGGCATCAAACAACTCAAATGTGGGTGAAGCAAGTCACTGCACAGCTATCTGGGATTGGTGACAGTATGAACACCTTTACAGATGTCCACGTACATCTGGATTTACCAGACATAAAGGCAGAAAGAAGGAAAGAAGGAAAACTTCTTAAACTCAAAGTAATATCTGCTACTGCTCTAGGGGAAAAGGGGCATACTGGGAGGTGGGCAGGAGGAGGGAAGCCAAGTCCAGAAGCAGACAGGAAGCTCCCTGGTCATAGACAACTGCAAACACTCAAAAGCTCCATTAAATGCACAATAGATAACACCATGATGCGCTATCATTCTTTCTACAATAGTCACAGAGAACAAAACGTTCAGGAAAGATGAAGGAATTGTGCAAGAAGGCATGACTATCACATTATCCCTGGATACTGATCTGGATATCAAAAATACCTTGCCAAATCAGCCCTGTGTGCAGAAAATTGTGCAAGCACATGAGGCTCTGCCCTCAGGTCTTAGCTGAAGCAGCGACAAGTGAGAAGGACACACATGCACTCCTCTCAAAGCAGCATTGTCAATGGCAGGTCAAGAAAAATCTGGAGGCATAACTTATTAATAAGGCGTGTGACCGGAAATCCAGGCATGCTCAGTGAAACCAAGGTAACTCCATGGTGATGGAAGCAGGTCAGAAGCCAGATGATGTCCATCCTGAAGAGTAGACCTGGCTGTGCAGGATCAGCAATAAAAATTATCTTTGCCCTTGCTTGCAGCAAATCAGATTTTCATGTCACACAAGCACGGCATCCTTGGACAGCAAGAGACTTCAAAATACACAGTTCCACCCATCTATTGTGGGTTCTTTTAAGCAACCAGCCCCCTGGACAATGTAGGTCTAGATGGTGCTTGTGCATCATACTTCTATTGGGAAGCTTGGAGTTATCTGTCATTAGCCAGGGCCATAGCAGAAAAAACACATTACTGCTTGCTAGAACTTGTAATTGATTAAAGCATAGTGAAGGGAATTTTTACTGTCTTATATACATCAGTTCTGGATCTATAATTACATATGCCATTCATGGACAGGGAGATTTGCCCTCAGCTCCCTGCACTAAATTTCCCAAACACAGAAAACAGTTCCAAGTGCTCAACAAGCCACCACAGGGAACACCAGCAGTTCCTGCCCTGCATGAGGCAGCATCATCCCTTAGGCACAGCAAAGCTCTGCTAGCAAGAGCTACAGCAGTGCTGGATGTGACTGACCAAGAGCAAAGCACAAAGAACTCTGCAGTAGAGTTGCTGGCCGCACAAACTCTCAGAAAACCTGGCTGCAACCTAAATCCTTAGAGAGGAACAAGCCTTCTATGAAGTCTGCCCTCCGCTGTTGCCTCTCCAGTTCCTAACCCCTTATTTTTGGAAAATACTTCCCAGCCCACTCAGTAATCAGGGTATTAAAAGTACACAACAGATGGAATCTACAACTTACACTTAGAAGCTGGGGAGGGAAGGGGGAGAACAGCTCTTTTTCCCACGCTAGTGTTGGTTTAGCTTAACAAGTAAAACACCTGTTACTTCCCCCAAAATGCAGACTAGAGAGAGAAAAGTTTCTGAAAAAGAGTCTAATGGCTTTTAAGAGTTATAATCCATCCTCAAGTCTCACTAGGCCATGGCTTGGTTACCACTGAGATCAAGCTTGTTTACTCTAAAACAAAAAAAATCTTGGCAAGACTGACAGAAACAGCTTTTCTTGCCAGAGATCTAATAGCAAATGTCTGTGGAAAAGCCACTTGGAGAAATGGTGTTTACTTTGGTAATGAAGCAAGTTCCCTGGAATGAAGTCTTGCAATCTTCCCAAGAGATGTTGTAATACCTTACCTGTACCTCAGCTACATACCATACAGGCTGCTCTCAGAGCCTGGGAAATTCCTGGCCAACTCAGGAGGTCAAGGCATCTCAGCAACTTTAGGCAGGACTAAGCTCTAGTCCTACACTGGATACACAACCTGCATCCTAATTAAAACTGATGGCTGGGGTTTTTTTTCCCAGCTCTGCTTCAAGCTAAGCCCCAGCCTTCAACATCTCTTGAAGATGCTTATGTGAAAAGGGCCTCAAAACAATCTTCTCCATCATCATCGTTTTAACTGTGTAAAGCCAAACTCTCCTCCTTGAAACTTTTTTTTCAGGTAACTCTGAACTTGGACCCCAGCTCACTGCTACAAGCGCTTAGAGGGAACATTAGCACATAGTTGGACTAATAAATACCAAGAAAAGAAATTCCAAGCAGACAGCGGAGGCCAAGGCTCTCTTTTGCTTAGGGAATAACTGGCCTGAGGCTAAGCTGCTTTTCCTCATTTATTTAAGACCAGGTTTCAAGCTTCTGTCCAGTCTCTCCTACTGCAAAGACGAAAGGCTCTTGCTATTCAGTATTCCAGCTCTTGACTCAAGTGCAAAGGGCTACAACATTGGCTCAAACCCCAGTTTGAAGTTTCTCTGCCAATGAGATGGCTGACTTAGCCTCTCCCTAATTCAGTAACTAGAAGATCCCTTTAAGCTGAATGAAATGGATTTCTTACCCAAACAGGTACTTGCATTTGTACATTTTGTTTACAAACAGCTTGCACTCTTGTAAGAGCACCAAGCTTATGCCTGACACACGGCTACAGTTCTTCACAGCAGTACTTCATGCTCCCAATTGTTGAAATTCTTGCTTTGAGGAGAAACCAAGCTCTAATTTCAAGTGTTTACATGTACTCCTGAGAGCAAGAAAAAACATCTTACCATGATTAGGTTATGTAAAAAGTTTAATTATAAAATAAATAAGTTTGTTATGGAAACATTAAATATTAAATACAGTAATAAATATTTACACATTTACAGATATAACTTGACAATTAATGGTGTTTCTCTGCTACCAGAAGAATTCTGCTCTGTTTATACAGAACACAATCAACTCTTCCAAGAAGAAACTGAACTCAAATAATACCCTGTGCTCAAGACTGCATGGACAGTTAAGAAACCAAGGACACTTGGGTCAGAAAAGATTGAGGTAAGATGAGTTCTTCAGACCTGAAGGTAGAGCACAAGAGACCACTGCTTGCAAAGCAACAGTGCCTGAATTAAATTCTTCAAAGGAACAGGTTCTTAGTCAAGTTCAACTGATGGGATCTGATGTGAAACATTTTATATTTAAGCACTGCTTAAAGCAGCAACAAATATCTGTTTAACAGAAGTAGCTTTGTGTTTAGAAGAGATGGGTCCAGCCTTATCCAGTGGTTTGAGCATGGATCTTTTCCTTTCGATGCAAAGCTTCAGGTCTTGCATCTACTGTCTCAGCATCCTGAGGAGACTAATTTCAACTCAAACTACCACACACACAAATGGATAGCTCCACTCACACCACAAGTCCTACAGAACTCGGAGGGATTACTTCCACACACACAGTAACAGAACTCAAGTGTGGCTGACAAAGATCTGTCACCAACACCCTGCAAGTCACAACTACAGATGAAGCTCTTGGAAGCCAATATGGACAGGGAGCACAGCGACAACAGAATTAGGTTTTTCATCCACTGAGGTCTAGGGAGAGAAGCCATCCCAACCTCTTCCCTTTTTCACTTTGGTAGAGGGTAGGAAGGGAATTTTCTCCCTTCCATCCATTCCTGAAAGCAGCAACAGGTTCTCCCCCTTAGAGTTAGAGCTGCCAAAGCAGACTTGCTAAGAGAACAAAGTCCATCCACACAACAGCCGAGACTGGAGCTCTCGCACAGAGACAGAAGGCTCAGTAGCAGTAGTCTCTAGCAGGTCTTGACAACAGGTCCTGTCCCCCAAGGAGCCAGCTCCTTCCACATCGTTGTGCCAAGATGCAGTGATAACTGGTCCCCTCAGCAAGTGATTCAGCAGCAAGTGCCTGTTGACATCTCCTTCCAGCAGCCTCTCTTGATGAATCAGGGCTTAGTGGCAACAGCTCCAGCCCACAGTGTCCAGGTGGATATCTCAGGTAGCCAGAGGTACCCCGCAGCTTGGCAATGGCCACTTCAGAATTGTTCTGTAACAGGCAGACCAGGCACATTAATCACCATCCGAGACACAAGCACCCTGTGCTAGCACCATGGCAAACCAACGAGCAAGGCAGGTAGGTTAAGGATGTGCGCACACCTGAGGACACTCTGCCAGATACTCTTCAGCTTCAAGCAAGCTTTGAGCAAAACCCTCCAACTGCCACTGGACAAAGACAGAAAATATCTATAGCTGACATGTGGCAAAGCAAAACTTCACAGTTCTGCCAGAATTTTTCAGGACTATCTTTTATGGCTTCCTCCTCAGCTTGTAGTGTAACTCCTTTTCAGTAATGGTCCTTGACTCTGCTGTTACATACACTTGGCCTTAGAAGAGACCAACTTGCCTGCCCAGTAAAATCCACTAGATCAATCCCAGAAGCAATCTACATATGCCAAGGAGCTTTGGGCCTCAGTTGCTGTGACAGTATGAAACTTGACTGAGAGACTATCTGTGGTGCTCACAGAATTCGTAGCTTTCTTTTGGTCCACAGCTTCTGAGCAGAAGAAACTCCCTGAAACTCTCCTTGCATGAAAGATACGAAAATGCTCAGTACTTTTCTTCTAAGAGGTGATGATGCTGTGGCACCATCTTCCATGACTGAAGTCTACCAGTTTCCTGCACTACATCTGCCTCTGTCCAGATACTCAGGACTTTTTCTTCGTAGTTCCACTTATCTCAGTACAGCTTCCCATCCTCACTGGGTCTTTAACACAGCCAGAAATTTAAGAGCTGTTGAAGAACTTGTACAACTCAAGGTGGTTTTGAAAAACCGGAAAACCAAACCAGCTGCTCACATGTAACCTATGTGTTTCAAGACACTTGGAGCATTAAAAGCAAACACCAGCTTTGCAAAACAAGCATGCAATTCCCATACAGCCTGGAAGGACTGAAAGGTGTTTGAAGTCAGCATTCATACCTGCTTTCTCCCCATTTACACACCAACATGGCCATTTCTGTTTTCTTGTCGGAGTTTTTTCCTTTCTTCTTTCTCTTCATACTGAGGACACTTTTTCCTGACCCTGTGGAGTTATGGCATGTTAGAGATAATTTTGAACCCTGTTGTCACCAGCCTCCACATCACGTGCAGCATTTAGACTTATGTTCTTTGAATCCTCAAGCAAGTCCTTGGCACTAGGGAGTTTCAAGTAAGACAGTTTTTAAGCATTCAGCATCCAGCAGTATCTGCTGATAAAATCAAGGAACCCTAAACTAGATGTCAACACTTGTGCCTCACAGAGATAGTGCTTCTTGACTTAAACCAGATTAGGGAGCAAGATGAAGAGAGGTTATTGCTGGGACTGAGCAAAGCACCAGGAGATTTTCTGAGTGACAGACTTCCTAGTGGCTGCAGAGACCACACTGTCTTTCTCCTTTCTGCTCTCTCAGAGAGCAGCAGAGCCCTGCGGGCTTCCAATCTAGTCCTTGTCCCTTGAATAGATAATAAGGAAGCCCCTTACTGATTTTCCCCCAATTTCTCCAGTGTTTTCTAGTAACTATTCCAAGCAGCTTCTCTGGATGACGGTACAGATTAGTATGCTCCGCCCTGGAGAGAGTTCAGAACACGAAGAAAATGCACTTCAGAAACTACCAATAATCATTTGCTCTTAGAGCACTAGAGAACTGGTTATCTCTCCTAGCAGCAAGGAATGAGGCAGTGTTCAGAGAACAAGTGTTCATCCCAGCATTCTTCAAGTTCAGAGTTAAATATGAAGCAACACTGAAATGACAAATGCATAGCTTGTTTCCTGAACTGCAGGAAAAGGTACGGCACATACCCAATTTAGATGATGTGCTTCATCAAGATCTAAAATTAGACTGAAGTTTCTTGGAGTCTACAATATCCCAAGCTCTAGGGTGCCGGAGCTGCAGTGACAGAACTGCAGGACTGTTCAAATATTCAGTTTGTTATATGGTTTGAAACACGTACCCAGAAAAGCTCTTTGAATTTATCCTAATAGGACTCCAGATTCTGACAACCCACCACACCGAACTGCAGCAGCTGGTTCAGCTGAAATAGTGTTCACATTAACAGCAAGCAGAATCTGGAACCACCAGCATTTGTTTCCCATTTGCTTTCACTCCGAGTGTAAGCATTTAAGCCCAGCAACATCCACTAACAAATGGACTCTCACAGCACCATTTCCTACCCTCCATCTGTGTATGCAGCTGTTGGATAACAGCCATGCATGAGATTATCACATTGCTGCTTGCAGGCTTCTCCACAAGGATTAAGGAAGGCACTGCTGCGTCAGCATTAATGCTCCTCCTGGGCTTCCTGCTGATGTTCTGCAGCACTCCAACTACCCTGAGTAGTGGCAAGAGCAGAAAGGCTCTTGGTTTACAATATAAGGGTCACAGACCCTGCTTCTACCCTCCAGAAATACCCAAGCTGCCATAAGAACTCATCCTTTCCAGATGTTTTTCACAAAGGTAATTCAGATGAGCCATGCACATTCTGGGGTTATTGGGCACAGGCCCCGCTCACACTTAAGGAGGACAGACACAAAGAGGATAATACTCACTGCACTATCACAACGATAAGCACAGTAATGAAGCTGACACTTGAGAGCAGGACAGCAACCACTACCAACACAGTCTTTGAGTAGTCTGCCACATCATTCTTCCTTTGAGTCTTCATGAACTGTTCACCACAGCGCTCACCAAAAAAATCCTGATGACACCTGCAAGTAAATATTAACACAAGTTCTTATCAGCTCTTGTGCTGTCTGGAGCCAAGGACACCCACACATACTCAGACCTGACTTAGACATCTTCCGAGTTTCCCATGAATCTCAAGATGCTCACTTCAGAGCATGTTCGTGAAATGCAGTCACTGCTCTAGCACAAGGTTTGTCAGCATTTCAACAAGTTAAGATTAGTTTGGGTGTGATGTTCCAGAAAGAAGACACGCCTTTTCATTCTTTTGGTTTGAGTTTATGACCAACTGATGAGTTCAGTAGCTTGTTATTCATCTCCGATTCCATCATCACTTAATTTACATGGCAAAAAGACTCTCAGCCAAAATACAGCAGGAGATGGATCTATACCAAGTTGACACTGGTTTTTCCTCTGAGCCCTCATATGCCACTGGCTCATGGCAATTACACCTAACACACAAGGTACAAGTAACTTACTTGCAAGTCACCATCTGGAGATGTTCTAGGTATATGCATTCTCCATGGATGCAAAAGTTTTTGTATTCCATTTCACAGGGAGTCCCTTTCTTCTTGTTTCTCCCTTTGTTTTTCTTCCTTCTTGATTTGCCAGCATTCTTCTCTCCCCCCCTCTTTGCTGGCTTGGGTTTAACCACAGGTTCAACTGAAAGTAAGGACACGATGACTTGGTATAGAAGTGCTAGAAAGCACGATTCTGACAAAATTGAATTAAAGAATTTGGTGAGAGCAAGGAGGATCATCACCGCAGGAGAATCTGTGATCAGGAAGCACAGGATGCAAGTAAGAATGCTGCCGGGCATCTCACACCCAGCACAAAGGCAGCAAGATCAGGAGCTCATTAAAGCACAACTCTGCTACCCTTAAGTCATGCAGAGCAGAGGCAGTAGGAGCAGATGAGCCAAGAGCTACCAAAGATGAAGAGCAGCAGAGGTGCAGGACTGCAGCATTTCACAGCATAAGATACTTGAGTGCAACAGTACAGCTTCAAGCAAAGCTCTGTAAAGAACAGGGAGTTCATGGCGAGCCAAGCCATCCTCCAGTTTTATACGGACTCGGATACAAGGCTAATAGCTCCATGTCTCTAAAACTTCCATTTGCATCAGTGATGAAAGGCACTACAACTTGCTAGAAAGTCCTGGGCACTTGCCGAGGCAAAGCAGCTTGCTGCCCCGGTTGGCATACTTGTTTCTCCCAAACAACCTGCAGTGCTGTCTTCAGAAGGAGAGAGTTCCTTTCCAGTTCTCCTACTTTGTGAGAGGTGCTGAGCACAGGGAAGGAGTGAAGGCAAGAGTCCGCGACAGTCAGTATTTATTCTGCCGCTTACTGCTGCCCCTCATTATGTCAATTAAGACAAACCTCTAGAAGAGTGTGGTTTAAAATCCTGGTGACTTAGTAGCCCTTGGATTTAAGCAAGGGCAATCACGTTCCTTTCGCTGAGGAGAACAAACCAGCCACTGACTAAGGGTCAGAAGCTCCAGAGCTGCCCCATGCAGCAATCAAAGTTCAACAGTGCTAGTTGGGACTAACTTGGCACAGAAAGTCTTTGCAAGAACCCACCTCCTGCACTGTGAGCCCTAACACCAGCACTGCCAGTGCAACACTGCTGCTCAGAAGTAACAGTTATCCAAGGAATTTAAATAGGCCCTAAGAAACAGCAGAGCTATTTACAACAAGCTTCAATTTTGCCCTTGCGCTCTGAAGACCTAATGAAAACCATTTTTGGATGATTAATATCTTACCCACAGCTCTATGCATACAGGCAATCACCACAATAGGGCACAACTGGATCTAACTACTTCCTAACCCTGTATTTCTGGTGCCGAGAGCCCGTACAAAGAAACAAGGTGTAGTTCACTGTTGTCTAGACAGCTGATCATTTTCACTTCTAGAGCAACAAGCCTGGCTTGAAGTTACTTAAAAGCAAAAATGCCTTCAGCAACCAGAATTCTGATTAAAATGGTAGGAGCTATATTAAAATGTAAACGAGGTACACAGTTCCTGCAGCACGGTTTCCCGCGCCTGGAAGTGTGTGCTCACTCCTGAGAGTCAAAGGCCCCTGTTCCATCCCGTCTGACTTGATCTTTAAGTTTGCGCTTTCGTAATTGAGGCCGCTTCCCTTCCTCCCTCTCCCAGGCTCAGCTTGTCAGCTTGATATCTCCGTCTCTGTCTGCAGGCTGCATGGCCGGGAAAGCCATGCACAGCTGAATCATAACAGCTTCAAGGTTTATCCACAGATAAACCTCATGCCAAGCAGAAGAGCTGTTCTACAAACCAACCACCTTAGGTAACAAGTCTGGTTTCTGTGCAGTTAAGACAACGCTTCAGTCACCAAGCCAGTAGTTTTACAGGCTAAACTGCTTGATAACACCAACAGGCGCGTTTGCCCCAGAGATCTTCATGGAGAACTTAAGCAAAAGTCCATTAATTCCCTCAAGTGACGACATAGAGCGTGGTCTGACTTCATTTAAGAGGTCCTTTAGTCACATTCAAGTCTCAGGGTGCATCTGCAGGAAAATCAGTAGTCAGATCCACCCTGGAGGCAACAGGACCAGCCTACTCACACCTACTCAGGTTCAAAACACTTGTAGATACCTGGCTTGTACTGCAACTATACTTAGCCCAGAACCAACAAAATACTCCCATTCCCACAGTAAGGCAGACTGCTCATATCTCCTCACAGCTCAGCAAGCGGGCAAATTACAATAAATACACACAACAGCTATTGACAGTGAAGCACTGCCCTAAAGATGCTTAGCAAACTTTCCTGTGGCCACTTAAGGGTTTTAAGTGTCTGCTTTCCCAAGAAAATTTCAGTTGACTCCAACCCAAATAAGCCACCATCAGAAGTTACCCAGAAAATTGGAGCAAGACAGACAACTTGATGTAAAACAAACCTTTAGGGCCAAACAGCACCTATAAATGCTTCTACACTAAGCAGGTGGTCGCCACCTGACCACAGCCCTCCTGTGAGGTTTATCAGGAGATAAAGCTACACACAGCAAGCTACCAGCTAGCATGTAGCTTCCACACACCCTGGGCACATTCACGCTAGGTTTCTACCCCTGACAGCTATTTCTAAAGCAGCAGCTTCAAGCACAAGCACGTTTTTCCTCCACACTCCACAAACTAAGCATAGGAGCGTTTACAAGAAAGAAAAGGCATAAGTTAGGACGCGCAAATTGTGAGAACCCAACCCCAGCGCCGCGGACTCACCTCGGATCAAGTCGTCCACGATGTACTGGTGGACGGGCGGTGCCTCCTCGTACTCCTCCTCATCTTCCTCGTAGTCAGGACTCGGCACGGGCTGGCCCTCGCGGCTCCCGGGCTCCCGCTCCTCGTGCCGCTGTGGCTCCGTGGCGTTGGGCGAAGACCCGGCGGCGGCCCGGTTCGCTTTGAGGGACGGGAAACGGCGCCGTGAGCGGGGGCAGAGGGGTCGCGGCCGAGCGCGGCGCCGCGGGGTCCCTCACTTCGCCTCAGCGCTTTCCCGCCAACGGCGGCCGCGCGCGGGCTGCCCTCAGGCGCGAGCGCCGCCTCCCCTCGGGCGCGCGCCCCCTCAGGCTCCGAGCGGGGGCTCCCCCGAGTCCCGATCTCCCCTGTCCCGCCCCGCCCCGCACGCACCTGCCAGCACGGCCACCGCGGCCATCAGCACCACGGCCCGCATCGTCCGTCCCGGGGCGGGTGGTGACAGAGACACTGAGAGGACGGGGGAAGAACTCGCCGTGCCACGACAGGTGCCGGCGGCGCGCAGCCCTCCATAAGGAGCCGCCTGCCGCCGCCGCCCACTTTATGGGCGGCTGGAGCTGGGGGCGCGGATGTGGGAACGGCGTCAGCGGGGCGGTGCGGAGCGGGGCGGGATCGTAGAAACCCAGAAGGACGGAGTCCCAGAATGGTAGAAACAGGGAATGGCACAATGGGGTTTTTTTGCAAAGGACACTGAATACCACCTCATTCCACCCCTGGCCGTGGGCAAGGACACCTTCTAGTAGACCAGGATGCTCCAAGCCCCGTCCAACCTGGCCTTGAACACCTATAGGCATCGGGCACCCACAGATTCCCCGGGCAACCTGGATGCGGCGCGGGTCACGGCGTCGGGGGCGCGCCGAGTTATGGCGGGCACACCTGTCTGTCGGCTGACTCCGTGCTCCTTGCTCTTCCCCGCAGCTCCTGGAGGAATATTTTCCAGCGATAAACTTGGCCATCAACCCCTCCTCGCCTCGGTGGTTGCGTCTCCCTGAGAGCTGCATGACTAAGGGCTGCGTAAGCGGTGGCATCCACGGGGCAGGGACAAGTGTCTTCCTCGGGTGCACTGCGACTCACAGCTGCACCGGCAGAACTCCCCGAAGGGCACCTCCCCACGGCCACCTCTCCGAGCTGTTGTGTGAAGAGCCGGGAAGCAGACCTGCTGAAGAATCCCAGAATCACCAAGGTTGGAAGAGACCTGTAAGATCACCAAGTCTAACCATCAACCCAGCACTGCCACTGTAACCCCTAAACCACTAAACCACACTGCCCAGTGCCAGATCCAGATGCTTCTTGAACATCTCCAGGGAGGGTGAGTCCACCACCTCCCTGGCTCCCTGGGCAACCTATTCCAGTGCCTGAGCACCCAAACAGTGAAAACATTTTCCTAGTATCTAATCTGAGACTCCCTTGTCTCACCTTAAGGCCATTTCCTCTAGTACTCTCACTGCAGGCACAGCAGAAGCAACGGAGTGCTCCACATCACTACAACCTCCTTTCAAGTAGTTGAAGAGGGAACTGTTGCTTTGAGGGGAGAAAAACTGGGACAGCAGGTTGTAACGTGCTGGTCTAGCATGAGAACCCAGAAAAGCCCAGGGGGTCGAGGATGAAGGGACTGGCATCCCCCTGCTCAGATGCCACAGCACAGTGGGGTGGGAGGGCAGTGGGTGGCAATGCTGCATTGGGAAAGGAGGATCTGGACCTTATAACTGAGAGAGGACAGAATATTACTCACAGCTCAGGAAGCTGACAGAGCCTTTGCTCGAGGTGGCAGGGATCCAAGTCGCTCAGTCATTGAACCTTCTCCCTTCTTCCACAGGCATACATGATATGTGGCTCCCAGTGCCTTTGCCAGGTCATGAGGCAATGCCCAAGAGGTCTGGAAAAGAAGATGCTGAATTAGTCACTCAGATGTTAAGCTGATACAGAGAGCTCCAGCAAACCTTCGACAGCCCTTTTGTGCATGGTGCAATTGAAACTGTCTGAAAGAGCTGGCATGAGCTGACAGCTTTACTTCTGGTGTTTTTGTTGTGTTTCCCCTTTGTTGTCTGCCCTCAGAGGTACAGCAGAGAAAAGGCAAATCCTGCCCATCACTGCAACCCCACATCAGAGAGCTCTGCAGGCAGTCAACAAGCAGGTCCTGGGCTATTTGGGGGACAGTCAGGGGCTTCACAGGGCTCCTCCTTTCCCTCGGACTGAAGTTCCCTACCTCACAAGACCTCTGTAAGTCTCAGTGCCCGGAGTTCACAGAGATCATCAAAGGCAGAGACTTTGGGGTTTGGGGGTCTCTTCTGCTGAAACATGGGGCTGGTGATTTGAGAATGGCCAAAGCAAGGTTTGTCAGCCAGGAATCCTCCCTCTCTTCATCCCTACTGCTGTGCTCAAGGCTGGCTTCCTCAGCCAGGCACCACAGCTTCCCCCACAAGTTTTCTTTTCTTCAGCTGTTAAAACAAAATATTTCCCCCTCCCTTTTTTTTTTAATCAGAGATTCACTAGAAAGATTTTAATTTTTTTAAGCCCATTCCAAGAAATGTACTGAGCACTGACCATTCCAGTCCCATTTGCTGCACTTGGCAAACTGCTGAGCAATTGGAAGAGGCTTAGTGGGGGAAAGGTTGAATGTCCCAAGTGCAATTGCCTGTGTTACCTGCACTGTTTAGAGACCAAACACAGCATATCCAGCAGCTGACTCACCATGTTCCCTCTCTTCTCCAGTCTCCAGCTGATAGCTCCATCTCACTGACTGCCATCAGCGAGGAATTTGGCTTGCCATGCTTTGAATTTGTCATTTCATCAACTTCCTCTTGCTACTCCTGTGACCTTGAAGAAGAAGGGGCAACCTGACATCAACCAGAACAACTCCTCAGAGTCCAGAAAGTGCAGCAAGGTGGTGATGGCTACCCAGTTACGGACGGAGAGGTTCTGGTGGGACATCAGAGGAGCTCTTCCCAAATGGCAGCCTGCTGGCCAAGCCCTGCTTGGCTGTTTCTTGGAGAGGACACCCTCCAGGGACCACACATTTCAGCACATTCTGGATAGGATCTGCTATATGCACCCAGAACTAATGTGTGCAGTGAAGGAAAAGGCACTAAGCTTGGCTGTTGCCCTCTTCCAGGGCTGGAAGGACATTTGGCTTCTGTCACCAGGATGAACTTCCAGAGGATATCCTCAGGCATGGTGCAAGGAGGAGAAGCCTTGAGGGGGGCTGCAAGGCTCACCCCTCTGGGCTGCCCCACTGCAGCAGAGCCTGCAGGCAGGTTGCTCAGGCTGCATGGGCAGGGCTCACCTTTGGGAAGGTGCTAGTTCCCTGTGAATGCAGAGTGCCACCTACTGAGCCACCACTCACTCCCGGCAGCATCCGGGGTTTTCTGGCACGACACCCAGTCTGGAGCTGCTGCTCAGAGAGTCCTTGCTCTGGCTGTTCCATGAGGTTGTTCCCAGGGAATAGGGAGCTGCCCCAAAGGTTGGCGAGCCCACATGGGTGCAGCTTACAGATGAGCAGGAAACCCGTGCAGGGGGCTGCTTGCTCGGCCACACCTCTTGGCACCTGCCCTGAGCCAGACCTGGTTTTCCATAGGCTGGCAGTGAAGTGAGAGAAGATGGGCTCAGGAGCCTGGCTAGTCCTCTCTGGGCCTCCATCATCATTTTGAAAACCTTCAGCACAGACTGGGCTCAGACAGCACCTGGCAGCACCCAGTGCGGGTGACACTGGTGATGCCTCTTTGCCCCTCTGATCCCTGTCTTTGTTTGTGGAACCGGGGGTGGCCAGCACACAGCCACCACTGCCCAGTTGTGCCAGGATGATCCGGGCCATAGGCATGGACTTGTGGAGGAGCAGTGCCATCCATGCTGACAGCTGCCGGGCCTTGGCGGAGCGTACTGGGACATCATTTCTTCCAGGAGACTCCGAGTGCCTGCTGAGATCTTATTCACTCTCTTTACTTTTGATAAAACCCCCGAGAAATGCGTGAAGGGAAAGGAAGTATCTGAAATTCCATCCCATTAATTTTCTTCACTGACATCAAATGTTTATTTTGCAAGGGTGGGCACAGCTGACCTGGTGTTTGAACATGACTTATCCTTTCTCATCCATCCAGCTGAGAACAGGTGGAAAAGGGTAATGACTCAAACCAGAGTGGTGTCTGTCTGGGCAGCTCACCAGACTTTCACTTCACTTGTGAGCTGCAGACACCACTATCTGCTGCTATCAGCAGCTCCCTCACAGGCAGGGAGGGAGCTTTGAAGTGAGGCATGTGTGTCTTCAGTTCCTGCTGATGTAAATCAAGATTGCTGTAATAAAGAGCACGCAAGTTCATAGCCAGTGTTGGGGAAGAAGGAAGGGAAGGGCCTGGAAATTGCCTTTCTGGATATTGGTAGAGTTTGTTGGCCTCTGAGACATGCAGGCTTTGAGATGGCTGTGCCTCCCTGCTGAGAAAGCCCTCAGCAAAGAATCATTTTCTCAAGATGGTGACATTCTCCCTGTGCTCTGCTCCTTTCCTGCAGACTTAGCTGAAGCAGGGATCACATGAGCAAAACTTGTCCAGAAAGGGAATAATTTATGCACTGTTTCCCCAGGAAAGTCTGCCCAGTGCTCTGTGTTTTCCATCACTCCGCATTTGAGCATGTCTTTTGGAGCACGTCTAAGGAGAAAAAACAAAAAGAACAGAATCTGCTGGCCCTGTGATGACAAGATTTTGTGGAATTTTCTGTCACTAATGTCAATAAAAATAAAAAAAAAACAGTCCCTCCTGAAAATCTAAGGGGTACCTTCTCAGACAACATCAACTCCAGGGACCCAGAGCATCCCTGCTTAATCTCATGAAACATGCAGCAGCGCTAAGGAGTGTGATGCTACCAAATCACAGCAGTGGGGTATTGCACTTGCTTTCCACAGGCTTTCCTGAATGGCAGGCAATGGGGAACACAGCCTGATCATTTGCAAAATGCCCTGTGCCATGCTGTGGCTCCAGTCGTGGCCTCTCACTGGCACTAGACAGAGTTCAGCAGGACATGCCCGGCTTGGTTCTGCTTCAGGGATGGGGTAACATGCTGCAAGCCTGCCCAGAACAGCCATTCTGCCACCTGCTAGGAAGATCTTTGGGAAGTTGCCTGCTGCTAGCACACTGTCCTGGGTTTCACCTCCTCTGTTTTTCACACAGCATGCACTGATCAGCTCTACCAAACACATCCTCCAGCACTCCCTCACTCGTTTTTTTTGCAATGGCTCAACCTGCAAATGCTCGGGGGCACATCCTGACCCCAGCAGTAACTTTAAGGGCCTTGAAGCCAGGACATGGGTGAAGCAATACTGGATTTACACTAGAATGGGGAGTTGTCCCTCAGCTAACAATCTTCTCTAGAATACCACATCCTGCCATGCTGCACTGAAAATTGCTGCCCTTTCTTCTATCTCCCTGAGGCAACTCGCAGGAACTTCTCCCAGGACTCTCTGAAGAGGGCAGGCTCATGGCTATCCCCACGTGCATCCCAAGCCAGGTTTCCCAATGGTACCCCAGTGCAAACCCACCCTGCTGATGCCACTGGACAGAAGGGGGAAGATGCTTTAGATAGGAATCTCTAAGGTAACAAAGGCTCAGCTGTTGTAGCCAGTGCCTGACACTCATTTACCTGGCAACGTTACTGTAGCCCTTTACCTTCAGAATGATAGTGCTTCACCTGCTGTGCACATTATTTTACATATTCAGCTTAACACACCATTGTTAGATGAGCAAAACAATCCAGTCCTCTCTCTAACGTCTCCAGTATTGCAGCCCAGAACAGTGCCTGGCAGAGGAGAGCACCCAGCTCATCACCTGCCAGAGGTGTATGGAGGCACTGGATCATTCTGCAAGGGCTCAAAAAGTCCTCATTCCAAAGAGAAGCAAAAACAATGTTAAAATGTGAAACATGCTCAAGCTTCATAAGCAGAAGCTGTGTGACTACTGTTCACTGAGTTTGGAGATCTCCCAGTTCAATCCCAGGATGCACTGACTTGGAGACCGGGTGAGTTATGTGGGCAGGATGGCTGCTGGAAAAATGATGCCTATACTTGGGAAAATAGAGGTGTTTTTGCCCTAGTGTCTTAGAGACTGAGCTGAAAAAGAGCCAGAGCAGAAATCTTCAAATTAAGAAAAGTCTCCCCAAACCAAAATGCCACTGATATGGTGGTATAGATGGAGTGGCAACAATCTGGGCTTACCTGTAAGAGTCTTGGCCATGGAAGTCTGGCTGACCTAAAGCGTACTGGTGCTGATGGAAGCTGCAGTAGGGATTCTGACTGAGTTTGTTATATCCCTTTCCTCACCTTGGGGGCTGGGGTATGAAGTCACCTGGGAGATGTCTATCACAGCTCATTTGACAGCACAGATGCTGTGAGCAAATGATACAGTACTGCCTGTTTTGGGAGAATGAAGCCTCACAGAAGGACTGGGAGCATGTGACAGAGACTGTGATGTTTCCCCCCTATCTTGCACATTATTTCCAATTGTGTCCAGAGCAGCAGAGAAATAAAGGACATGTGAGAATTGTTTGGGAATTTTCTCCTGGAAATGCAGCTTAAGTCTTTTTTGCTTTGAGATCTTCCTGGTGCCTTCTCATCGGTGCATCAGGTGGTGAATTTTCTTTACCTATTTGAAGTCATTTGGTATGTGGAGAAAGAATGAATCACAGCAGAAGCCTAGAGCAATTAGCAACTTCTTTCCTCTCACCTTTGCCATAGCTAAGTCTTTTCCCTAGCACAAAGCCCAGGCAAAGCTTCCTACGCACAACAATAATTACGTAGATCACTCTGGATTTTGATTTTTTTCACAGGCCGTGAGCAAGCAAAGACGCTCAGGAGAACACTCCATTTCACAGGCATGTTAGTTATGCTCCCTTGGAAATCCCATTGTTTGCTGACGGTGCCTGCCTTTGGCTACTGGTGCTGTGCCCTCGTGACTCTGGCTGCCTTGAACTGCACCGGGGTGCCAGCAAAGGGGCATGAAATTTGGCAAATAGAAAGCTGCTGCTGGAATCAGTGAGTCCTGGCAGCTGGAGCATTCATGTCAGTGTGCTGAAGCCAGGGTCAGTGAGGGCTTTGTAAGCTGCTTCCATCCATCGGTGGAACCTGAGCAGGTAGAGCACCTGGTGTCCCCCCTTGCCTGTGTGTCACATGTGTCCTGGCAGCATGGGACCAGCGTGTTCCCAGAACAGGGCTACTGAGACACCGCGTGAGTAAGGGCTCATTTGCATAAGGATTGCACACATGCTGCGATGGAGGTTTCCTAGGCACACGCTCATTTCCTCCTACAGGTAGGTTTGTCTTCAGGTAGGAAAAACCCTGTTCTTGAAGGCCTTGGACAGAACCCAGTTTACATTGGCACACCACGATGGCATCCTGGCATGTTTGGGTCCACCCAAGCCCAACTGCAGGGAGGCACATTCCGCCCCTCTGGAGCAAAGCCCGGTCTTCGCTTTGAGGTGCACTCAGATATCCCACTCTCAAAGCTGTGCTTTTCTGACAAGAGGTCTCACCACTCCTAAAAGGTCTCTCAACATCACCACTGTACCAGTGTCTGCACGGGTCCTCTCCTGGTAGGCTTCACCCAGGATGTTTCAGCAGGAGCAGAGGTCTGCCTCAGCAAGGGAGGGAGAAACCTGGAAGTGGCAAGTGCAGGTCTGAGAGCATAAGTTGCCTGGGACTAATGTGTTTCTGTGTAAAAAGAGGAAGAAAAGTTAATAGTGTTTGACTACAGTTACATTATTTTATGATTTAAAGACATTTTTTCTTAACATGCATGAAATAGGCCACTAAGCATTGCAGCCAGACAGCCATTTTTCCCTCCCATTAGCAGAGTGGTGGCAAATAAAATAAAAAACACTTAAAAGGAGCTGAGCTGAAAAAAATGCATAAGACTGTATGAAAATTTGGAACTGGTCCTACAGTGACAATATAAGAATCACATTTCAAGTATCCTGACCCCTGTGAATGCCAAATTCTTAATTTCCCAGGTGTTAGGCATTACACATTAAGCCACAGAGGAAGTAAACACTTTGTTTTGTAAGAAACTGAGAGGAGGAGAGCTGAGGCTACTCGGGGCCCCCTTGGCCTGCAACAAGTGGCCTTGTGCTCAAACTTAAAATGCCTCCCACATACCCACCTCACTGTTGCTGTGCTCTGTGGCACTGCCAGACCAGCTGGCCCCCATCCAGTCATCCCAGACCTTTGGTGCAGCAAGTGGGGCACCAAGGCAGCCTCTCCCCAACCCCTGAACTCTGCTGCTGGAAATGGTGAGTCCACACTGTACCACGGGCAGAAACCTGCAAAAGAGACAGACAGGGAAAGCATCACTTAAGCAGCAGAGAGGGGAGGCCACGGGACTGCCTTCTCTGACACGGGTCTGAACCCCATGCCAGGAGAGATACAAACTGCATTTCCTTGCCACCCATGACTGTCAGACCACTGTCGTGGCAATCACAGATCCCAGGTGTCCATCGGTGGGCTCAGTGCATCAGGGCTGAGGTCACTGCCAAAACCCTGAGAGGGCACGGTGACTCTTGCATTCTCAGACCATGAACCTGAGCAGCTCGTTTGGAAGGTGATGAATTTGCAGGAAGGGCGGCTGTGGGGTGAATAAAATCTCTCAGAGCTTGGCATGGCTTCCAGCCTCTGCCAAAGGTAGGCTGAGCTCAGTGTTCCTGCAGAAGTGAGGGATAAGGCTGACAAATGCTCTTGTTGGCTGCACAGCTCTGACAGCTGATGCTCACCTTTTGCTTTCCAAAGAAAGGAAAACTTTGCGATAAATATCAGGAAACTGAGTCTTGCATTAGTGATTAATCACTCCAAGGACAGGTGAGAGCCTTCCAGAGAAACTGCATTTAAGATCGGGACTGACCAAGGCCATGCATCTGCCCCTTTGGGAAGTCTGGTTTCCCAGCTTCCATTTCTAATCCAAAACAGGGCATTATGCCAAAAATATTATTATTTTCTCCATGTTGGGGGAGGAGGTGCTCCAAATTTTGCATTAAGAAAATGCTTAACTTCCATAACTTCCACCTTTTTTTGAATGAACACAAAAGTATCAGTATTCCTAAACTCACAATGTTCTCTGTCTTTTTTAGGATGAGCATGCAACACTGCTTTTCTACAGGAAATTTCCCAGCTAACCCCCCATGGCCTGCCATAAACAAAGCAGGGACGCTGCGCTGCCGCTCTCCTCCGTCCCGACGCCCGAGCCCCTACGCCTGCCAGCATGGGATGACGCTCCCGCCGAGACCTGGGGATCGGGGAGTGTAATCTTCCAGGTGGCCGCTAGATGGGAACGAAAGCAGCGCTAGGAACGTCACGGGACGCCGAACCTGTCAGGAATACCAGCTGATGGACAGATTTTTTAATCGTCTGTTTGATACGAATTCATTGGAACAAAACAACCTGGGTGAGTTGGAAAAAAACCAACAAGCTTTGACCAGCGATGAAGCAGCTGAAACGAAATGCCCCAGCTCAGTTATCACAGCAGAAAGGAAATCTAAATAATTAGGTGAATGTGCTGGGAAAAGAAACAATCCTGAGTCTGATTACCAGTCTGATTTCTGATATTTGCCCTTCCTCCTTTAAATGATGCTGTCCTCCAGAGCATTCACAGGGGCTGGGTGACCTGACCCCTAGTGAGGTCCATGTGTTTGGGAGGTCGCAGGTGCTCTGATTTTGTGAGGTACTGAGTCCTGTTTCCTCCAGATTTCACTTCTGTATCTTTTTTACTGTCAGAAGCCTCACCATCCTTTCTTGCTCTCACTGCAATTCTATCCTCTGATTTTCTATCCCCTTATTACAACTCCTCAGTCAGGTTTCCCTTGTCCTCCTCTCAGCAGTGACCTGAAGGCTTATTCACCTGTTGTTGTGTGTATCCAGATGGACATCCACTCCCACCAGCCAGTTTCCCCTCCTAAAGTTAACTTCCGTTTCCCTGCCTGTACTGCACAAATGGCAGCAGCTCTGGGAGAGGCAGCTGAACTGACTTCTCTTCCTCTTCGAGTGGCTTTTCCAACTTCCTCAGCTTCCCAGTATAATGAAGGGCATCAATAACCATCCCAACAAACCAGACCAGAAAGAGCCACTGTCACAGGACCACTGGGAACAAATGTCCATGGACAAATAGTCCTTCAAATTAGTGGCTGGTGCCTGTTCACTACTGTATCTCATCTCCTCACTTCCAACTGGATTTTCCTATCAAGAGACTGATGCCCTCTGGTGACTGGGTCAGAAGGATCAGACTGGCATCCATCAGGGTAGGGCACAGAGATTTCTCAATATTTTTTGATCAGTTTTCTTAATCTCCAAGTTTGCTGGGAAATCTTTTAATCATATAGGATGGGATTATATCATGGGAGTGTTTGGGTAATTTAGGTTTGGCACTGGCTTTATTAAAATAATGATGTCTATTTGTGCAAGACTAAAGTTCTCCATTTACTGATGAAATATCTTCCATCTATCCTTCCTTATGTCCTTCCTTTCTTCCCTTCTTCCATCCCTTCATTGGTCCATCCACCCATCCTTTCTTCAGCATAGACACAAAGGATGACTGCTACTGACCCAGGTCAGATATGCAATGAGCACATGACCTGTGAGTCTTTCCAGCCCACTTAAGCTCCTCTCTCCTCCCTGAACTCCATCCCTGCCCTTCTCATGAGCAGCCCCGGGATGAGGTGCCAGATGCGCTGTGCAATCCGAGGCTTGCCTCAGCAGGGACAAGGACCAGTTGTCCAAATGTCCTCCGCCTCTGTGATGTAACCAGGACAGTCACGGAGGCTTCCTGAGCTCTGCGGCTGACGCACTCCGAGGAAACCCGCTGAGGGGAACGTGTAAATCCCAAAGCGCTGGGATTGCCCAAGACAGGGAGGCACACAAGGGCAGCAGGCCTGTGGAGACAGAAGGGTCAGCTCTGGAGCTGACTGCACTGCCACAGCAGCTGCCCTGTGGGCTGCAGCTGCAGAGTGTACTACAGGGGGGTTGCTTTTAAACACTTTGCCAGCCAGAGACAATGTGCAAATGGCAGTTCCAGCTTTGGTACCCAGGCACGGCACAGACACTGAAAATGTTTGTCCCTCAAGAAGTGATGAGGTGGTGGATGGCTTAAGTCGCTTTGAGGACTCACACTCTACCTCTTTGCAGTTCTGAGGTTGGTGGCTGCTTTTAGAAAGTTTTTTTTCTAATGCCCTCTTAAAACAAATCAGCCATGTAGTGACCAGAGGAAGCAACACCAGCGATGTCTGCACAAAGCCAGAGCATTTTGGAGTGTTTACAGTGAGCCTTCACACGAGCACAATCCTTCCACAGGACACCTGGAAGGAGTCGTTGCTGTTGCTTTCTAGGTCAGACAGCCCCAGGCCTGAAACCAAGCATCAGCTGGCCTTTGCCTTCTAGTCTCCCAAGAGGCTAGAATGAATTTTGGATGAAATATACAGACCTTTGGGCAAGAATCCCAGGGCAGGGTTACCAAGAGGGCAAATCTGGGATGAGACAGGTTTGAAAAGGATAGGGAGATGTCATACTGAGCAGCCCTGCAGCTATGGGAGCTGTGGCTGATCAGTCCTCCAGAGAGCTGCCAGCACAAGTGTCCCAGGCAGAAACCTTGCACAGTGGCCCTGAGGACAGGTTGATGGCCACATGTCACCTACCTGTATGATGACCAGGTCATCAGGTGGATTTCTCCAGCACGAGGCTCTAGTCCCAGCCCCCACCTCCCACCCCCCTCTGCTGTGAAGCAGTTTGTCATGGGCAGGGAAAAACTGCCCTGGCAGGAGCCTGTCACACTCATGCAGCAGGCAAAGCCATTGTGTCAGGAAGGCTTTGGCAGGGCCACCTGGGAAACACACCACAGGTGCTCTCACCGCAGGAAAGAGGTAGCCAAAGGTGACTCTGACAGTGGGTGGTGCAGGTGAGGAAGAGCTGCACCAGAGGGACAGACGTGGTGCCAGCAGAAACCATGGAAAGAATGAGGGAGGTTTGTTCTCAGAGACAAATTATTTGGGGTGTGTCCCCAGGACCCGGCTGTGTGGTTGCCGGACTGGCAATCTACGTCCAGCCAGCACAAGCTGTTGAGGTGGCAGGCTGGTATGTGGCCCTAAGCTCTGCGGTTTCTCAATCGTGTGCAGGAGTGAGAAAAACACAGGTGCTAGAAGGGCTGCTGTAGGCTGGGAGTCAGATGAGCAACAGGATAGGTGGAGAAAGCCCAAGCCAGATCAGGACAGTCAGCTAAAAGTTAAGACAGATAAAAACTCCAAACAAATCCTGCACAGGCCTGAAAGTGGACTATTCCTGTTAGATGTGTCTGACCCAAAGTGTAAGGCACAATACACCCCAGGCTGCTGCTGTTACTGCAGTTGTAACCTTCTGCAAGAGCACCAAGGGGCATGTGGGTTCGAGTGCTGCAGCAGAAAGATGCATCTGCAGCGCCAGGGGCTGCTCAGGTCCCCTTTTGGGATTCTCCTGCCAAGTGGAGCAGAGGAGCAAAAAGGTCAGTGTTTGGGGGCCAGGCCTCTGAGCTGAGTCTCTCCAGGAGTCCAGGAAAAGTTTCTGGAGGATAAACAGGGATGGGCCAAAGTATTTCCAAGGCAGGGAAGCCTGAGGGGGAAAAGAGATGCGTCACCCCATATCCTAACTGGGTCACAGCAAGAATGGAAGGAGGCTCCAAGAATCGATTTTTGACGTATCTTTCCACTGGGAAAGGCTGTGTAACAACGAGGCTGTGGCTAGAACTGCCATGAGCTGCTACCAGTTACCCAGCAGAACAGGTTCCTGTGTCACAACTGGATTACAGCAGAAGGAGAGAGGAAGTGAAAAGCTGAAGAGCAGCTAATAAGGGCCCTGTGACACAGAGTTAACCCAGTTAACTGGGAATGACCAACAATCCTCTTCTAGTTCAATGCTGAAGGGAGACACGAGGGTCCAGGCAGAGCGGGGAAAACTTTGCACCAACCAAACTCATCTCAACCACTGACTGACCTGGACTGAGGGCTGGGCAAAGACAGCCCTGTAGCACTGCCAACAATGAGCGCTTAGGTCATTTCAGGTGGCAGAAGGTAGCCACAGGCTACCTGCACAGACCCAGCACGGCAAGCATAATCCCTGCTGGATAACCCACTGTTGCACAAGCCAAGGAATCACCAGTCTCACACCCATGAACACCCAACAACACAGCCCAATGCAGCCTGCCCGATGTCTGGCAGTGACCAGGAATGACGTAAAGGTTGGGCTTTTTCTCATCTTCTGAAAGTGTGAGAAGGGATGGGATTAGCAGGGATGATTCAGGTGCTGCAAGAATCCTTCCTGTTCACAGGGAGCCAACATCTGGGGTTCAGCTAAACTCAGCAGCCCATTTTATCATTATTTCAGGTCAACAAGATATTTCTGGCCAAACTCAAAAATTTTCCTTGCCCTGCTCCAAGCTCTACAATGGATGCTGTGGCAGAAACTCTACAGGGAGGACTCATGCTGGTTCTGAAGCAAGTGTCCTGCTGTAGCTACACTCACACCCTGAGCTGCCACATGTGTGTTCAGCTGCAGAGACTCATCAGCTTGTGCTGCTGCCTCCCTGCTGAAATCCAAAATATAGCCAGCACAACGTTCCTGAGGGTGTGGATGAGCCAAGATCCGTGCTGCTGTCATGCAGTACATGTTGAATGTGCTGCACTAGGAGCTGTCCTCTGAAACTTCCTCCAGTTGTGCCAGTTAAAACTATCCACTGGAACGAAGGTGCATTGATACACTTTATTAATAATACTGTGGTTTCTCTCTCCAAGAAAAACTGCTGAGGCTTCAAAGACACTGCTCAGTCAAGCCATGCTGTGTTTCACTCCAAGATCATAGAGTCCAAGCATTAATCCAGCACTGCCAAATGCATCAATAACCCATCTCCCCAAGTGCCACATCTATATGTCTGTTAAACCTCTCCAGGGATGGGGCCTCCACCACTGCCCTGGGCAGCCTCTGCCAGGGCTAGACAGCTCTTAGTGAAGAAATCTTCCCCCAAATCCAATCTAAACCTCCCCTGGAACATCTTGAGGCCATTTTCTTTTCTCCTGTCCCTGTTCCCTGGGAGCAGATCCCCCAACCCACCCCGGCTGCCCCCTCCTGTCAGGGAGTTGTGGAGAGACAGAAGGTCCCCTCCGGAGCCTCTTGTCCCTGCTGAGCTCCCTCAGCTGCTCTATCAGATGTGTGCTCCAGACCCTTTCCCACCTCCCTTCTCTGGATATGCTCCAGGCTCTCAATATCTTTCCTTTCACGAGAATTTGTTGATAAAGATACAAAACAGGACTGGTCCCAGTACTGAGCCCTGGGGAACATGCCCAGTGACAGGCTGCCAGCTGGTGGTAACTTCATTCACCACCACCCTCTGGAATCAGCAGACATTTTGACTTTGTCTAGAACTTTTATTTCAAGGAATACAACTGCTTTGAGTATATTCACAAGAATAAATATAAAATTCTTCTCTCCAGAGCAAGAAGATGAGTTTTTATAAAAATATACCTCTATCCCAAAGAGCCACTTAGGTGGGATTCCCTTTAGGAAATATTATTAAATAAAAAAATAAAACACTGAAAATAAAATGCTTGACCTATGCTTATTGAATCACCAAACAATTGAAATTTTTACAAGGTTATAAATATTGTAAATATTATTAACAAAAATAACATTTAAATAGATGGGTAGCCACTGAGTCCATCCAGACGAACAGAACACTGCAGGAAGCCACAGTTTCTCCTATAGGGCACCAACTTCCTTGTATTCACCGGCATTTGTTTGTCTCCTCTTGTTTCGGTACCTGGAGTAGAAGAGAGAAATGTGAGTTCTGGAAAGCCAGTTGCTTTTGGGGAGTGATGGGGAGTGGGATGTAAAGGAAGGAAGGAAGGAAAAAAAGCTGTATGAGCTCCTCACATGTTTTAAATCTCTAGCAGCTGGGCTCTGTCTGTGCTCATTTCCAGGTCTGACATCACTTGAATGCAGTCTCCTTTCTCAACTCCACTGAAAATTCCACATCTGCATGAAAGTCTTCCTGCTGGTACTAGGATTGTCTTTGAGAAATCCTGCTGGTTACCATCTAGCTACCTACCTGATCTGGGAAGCTGAGCTCTCCCTCTGGAGTTGTTCTACCTCCTCAGCTCTCTGACAAATGCTTATCATTAGTTTTTAGGCTGGAGAATGATTCCTGCTGCTTCGGATCTGTTCATGGAGAAGAGTACTGTCCCCCATGATAAAGCTGATAAGGCAGTGCTCATGATATCACACTCACCACAATAATATACTAGATCAACAACTCAGCTAGTAGAAATCCAGCTGCTCTCCAGTCCCTGATGCCTGAGGAAATGGCATTACCAATGAAAGAACTAGAGGTTTCCTATTCCCTGTCTGATCTCTCCTTGATCTCAACACGTCCCCTAAATCAGACAGGAACCAACCTATAGAGCCCCAGTATCACGGTGAACAGGCACCTGGGAGTGCTGTGGCCTGGCCTACAGTCTGGGCCATGCCACGCTGCCAGCACACTGCCTGTCCTGAACACTTCAAGCACAGGTGAGCGGGTCTGCGTATCGAACTCTCCAGTGTGTGAGGTGCTCTAGGCTACCCGGGGGTGCTCAGAGGGTGCCTGACACCTCCTGCTCGGCCTCCCAAGCCACCAGGAGCATGAGTCTCACCTCCTGCAGATGTAGTAGGTAGAGAGAGAGAGGGCAGCGAGGAAGAGCAGGACCACGATGACGGTCAGCGCCACGTACTCCTTGCTGAGGGGCTGCCGAACCAGCTCCGAGTGCACACACCGCACTCCGGAGAAGCCCACGTCACACCTGAGGGTGAGAGAGGCACAGAGACATGGCAACGGGGTTACACCTCAGCAGCTCACAGAGCATCCCATGTTGCTGGCCTGCTGTTTCCTCAGGGACGAGACACTTAAACTGATGTAACTCAAGCCCACATGGTCTGAGAGACAGTTGCAAATTGTTCAGGTAAATGAGCGATACCCTTAAAAATGCCCAAAGGGTCTTTATTTTGTAGGTTGGATCTAAGGAGAGACCTTGGTGCTGTGCCTGAGTTCTGGATCTCATACTACTATAAATACAGATGGACAGGGAAGCACATCAGAATAAATGTCCCAAGTCTAAGCTGAGTTGGTCACTAATTTCAGGTGTGTGAGACTCTCACAGAGATCACTGGAGGCAGCACACGTGCCTAACACTTCCTTAAATGCAGCTGAGCATTACAGACACGGTGCTCCTCTTCACTTTCTTGTGACCATTTAATACTTGGCTGGATTGGTGTTCAGCTAAGTGTCGATGGCGGCCAGATCAAAGTTCACCTCAAAGCCCACCTCAGGGAGATCTCAGGATGAGTGGGGCCTGTCCATACCTGCAGTAGTGCTCATCCAAGTCCACAATGTACACACACTGTCCATGGAAGCAGTAGTCCTTCATTTCAGGCTTGCATCTCGTTATCCCAACTTGGGCCACACGTGGGCTGTTCTCTGTCTGGACTGCAAGGTTTTTCCATTAGCACCTCCGGATGTGGGCAATGTTGCTCAGAGAAAAATGATTCCCAAGGGCACCACAGTGACACTGCCAGCCCAAGGAAGATGGGAACCAAAGATCTGTTATTTACAAAGAGCTGTGCAGTACTTACTGAGCGCTGTTGTGCAGTTCTCCATTTCACCAGGCCCACATAACGGGATCACTGTTGTGCCCAGGACTGCTTGCAATAGGCAACCTACAAGAGAATAAAAACAATAGTCAAAACTGGATGCATTTTGAGTTCAGTACTTAAGCTGCAATAGTAATTAAGACAAGAAGAACAGAAGTGTCTCATCATGGTAGGAAAGACCCGAAGTTGAAAGCTGAAAAAACATAGGTCTGAGTGATGTGCTGCCTGCATTATATATGGCAGCCCAAAGAAACACCTCTGAAATACAAACTTATAATGCAGAACAAAGATTCAACAGAAACCTGGTGTCTGTGACCACCTCTCGTCAACGCTCTGAGTGAAACTGGGCAGGAACAGGCTTGGAGAGATTATGGGGAGAGGCAGGAATTAGGCCATTTGATGATTATGTTAGGTTTCTGACTGGTCGGGCATGGCACCTGTGCAAGGGAAATAGCCAGGCTTCCACAATTAGGTATGACAATCCAGCATTCATCACAGGAGGAGTCCTTTTGCTGATCAAAATCAAGATATCCTTGACTCACTACAGCCCACAGGAAGAGAATTCCTTGGAATCTACAAGTCAGTGCAGCTGGTGACTCAGCAGGTCAGTGCTGAGCCATCTACCCATCTCTTTACAAGGCTCAGCACCCCACCATTGGCTTCAGAGACCACTAGCTGCTCAAGGTAGGCTTAACACAAAAGTTCCTCTTTACCAGCAAAGAATATCCTCAGCCCTCTCCTTGCTGAAGACAGCTGAAGGGCTGGACAGTTCCTGCACTGACACCCACTCTCTTGGCAGTTCTTTGGTTAAAAGCCTGCTTGCAAAGCCGCTAACGTGAGATACCAAACACTCCTCATTTGCCCACCGGCTTGGAGAGGTTACTGATCACTTTACGGACCCTGGGCCACTGTTACTTAGTAGAACACCAGAAGAAACAGGCACAGCTTTCAGGTATTCCACTACTTAAATGAACGTTACCAAACAGGATTCGAAAGCCAGCACAGGTACCTGTAGCTTCATGGCTGGTCCATGAGGAATACTGAATATCTGCCCCGGCTGGCCATGAAATCCACCTGGCTAACACTCCTGCTGTGGTCACAAATTAACCTGCCCATGAACTGCTTAGTCATCAGCCTCATTCCACGGAAGTCTGTAATTTGTGTCTTTGGGCTGTTTGCCTCTATTAACTTGTCAGGTCATGCCTGTCTAATGGAGGGAGTGTGCCTCCATAATTTCCTGATCGTTCTAATTCAACTCCGGTTATTAGAAAGTTTCATTACATCTCAGGGTTAAATCTAGTAGTGATATTTTATGGATTTCTGGCAGCTCATCTGTTTCTGGGTGATTAGTAGGCTTCCTTTATCCTTCATTCCAGCTACACACAAAACCAGTAGGAATATCTAAGAGGGACAGGGCTTCTTCCTGTGTTTCCATTTTTAAAAACATCATTCCTCCTTCTCGCCTCCCTCTACACTGCATTCCTTGCAAAGCTAATAAGCCAGATTTCCACCAAGCTCTAGAAGAAAGAACAAAGCCCAGGTCCCGCAGAGCCAGAGCAACAGCAACAGATCCATGATGCTGGCCCCTGTACCAGCTGGAGACTCCTGTGCCTGCTGGCATGACTCAGCAGGGCCTGCCTTTCCCTCAAATGGGGCAGGACATGCAAGTTTACTTTCAGGGTGGGTTTTTTTTTTTAAGTGGCAGTGTGCTCGCTGTAGATTTCCTCAGCAGCAGCAGTTTAACATCTCTGTGAGGCCAGTCTGAGTCGTTAAAACAGAAAGTTAAAGTGTGTGAAAGAAGAGGTCATCAGCTGTCAGACAGTGGCAGCCCAGGGACCTATGGTGCCAAAAAATGCTGGAAAAAGATTTACCAAGTCAGTTCTTCTTCCCAGGAACTAGGGGGACATTTCAGGAGTGCTCCATGGACTACGTTGCTCCCTTGGCAGGGAGGAGCTGTGGCATAGGACAGGAGTGTCCCACTAAGGATACCTCATGTCACAGAAAGTAAGGACAGCAATTAACAAAACTCAAGGCTAAACATGCCAGAAGTATCCCAAATACCCATTTGTTAAAAGCAGATGGATTAAGCCAGCTGAGGATCTTACGCAGCCTACACATTTCTGTCACAGTTTGCACACTTCCTTGACCTGGGCATAACCTGAGCAGCTGCTTTTTAAGCTGAAGTTCCCAGTTTGAGACTTAGCAGAACCCAGCTTTCACACCTGAGAAAACTCCAAAGCAGGTCCATGGAAGAGACAGATCAGCTCTCCTCTTGGGTCCAGAAGGAAGCATGGCTTTCCAGTTAAAGGCCACAACTCAGACAACTATGAGGGATGAATTAAAAATAACCTCCTCCAACACTGCCCAAGGGCTTTCCCGATCCCAGCCACGTGCAGGTGCCTCCTCCACCTGATTGCAGGCATTCAGGGCCGGAAAGGCTGGACTGCAGGTGTGGATATTTGCTGACACCCAGCAGTATTTGCTGCTTTTGGGCAAAGTTCTTCCTGCTCTGCACTGCTCTGTTTTGCCCTTTCCCCCGTGCACATATTTCCCCTCTGACATCACTGGGAGGATAAGGGATCCGCACACAGCAAAGGCAACGGAGAGCCTTTCCCAGGATATTTATCCGATGATGCATGCTAAACACAGCACCTGGGAGAGGTTATATTTTTATTCCTTCACTGTTCATTAAGCAAACGCAGGGTACAAGATAACAATAATGAGGTGGTGGATTTTTATGTGTGTCTTGCAGGAATGTGAGTGTTACATGTTGTATTCCTACATCACTGCATGAACACATAACCCCATCTGCCTTCACGGGTGTTCCTGCAAGGTTAACACTGACAGCGCTTACTGGAACAGGAATAATGTTGCTGCTTACTTGTCCTTCCATGAGAGATGAAAGGAAAATGGGGGCTGGTGACCAACTGCCTTCACTTCCTGCAGCCTCCATCAGAGACAACCTGCAAGGGTTAATCATCAGTTTGCCCACTGCGAGCCAGCTGAAGTTTCCAGTGGCAGGATGACTGCTAAGGATGAAGGATGCACGTGTGAGATACACTAAACTGAGGACTATTCTGTGGAGGATTTACACTAGGGTAACTGTCAAGTTTCTGAGAGCTCAATCATTATTTGAGTTGGCTTTGTCTGTCACCGAGATTGCCAGCCTTGTACTAATTCACCTTGAATGATGCTACCTCCCATTTGGCATCTCTGTGGTCTCCCTGCCACAGCAACAGCACCAACACCCTCTGCATGGGTTGCACTTCCAAAGCAGAGGTGCCCAGGTGATACACACCTAGGATCTCAGCCCATTTTAACTGCAAATACAAATCAAGGTGCATCGCTATCACCTGATTTTGGACACTCAGGGCATGTCTTAACTGTCTAAGGCCTTCTTTGGGTAAACCAAGTAGGGATCACGGAAGTTAGCCAGTCTGTCCCACTGGCTTTGTGAGCATCCCTACTACCACTGTTTAATTTCAGAACTGTAGACTCACAGTTATGGATGTCAGGTCACAGCAGCTCTAAGGCAGCCCTGGAAACACCAGTCTGTCATGGGAAGACTGGTGCTCCAAATTTGCTTCAGGCCCACATGATCATCTTCAGGATTGTACCAGGACTTACCCTTAAGCAGAGATAATGCACCCAGTCATCCCAGTACTGCTTCCACCCCTCTGGAAACCTACACACCAATGATCTTACTCACATGCTGCCCCTGTGCCTCGGCCACACTGCTTTCCACCACTTGCATGTGGGCTGAGGTCCCTGTGCCACAAAAGCAGAAATCCATTACTACTTCCAGCCAGACACATCAGCCACTAACACTTTCCCCATCATCAGATGCAGTGATCTTTATGCCGAGCCAATTTGCTGACAGCCAGAATTTGACACAGGAAAACGTAAGGTCAGCAGTTCCGGGAACTGTCCGGTGAGTCTGGAGGTCCAACACCTGCCTTCCCCACTGAGTGGGCATTACAGTGAGCACAAGGAGATTGGTGCCAAGGCTCCTGCAGCAACTCCTAAAAAAGGCAGGGCCCGGGCTTGTCCCCATCACCACCACATCTGCATGTGGCCGGCATAGCACCGTGTCCCCTCAGGAGTGACTGACATCTCTCTCCCATGGCTGCCTTTCTGCTGTGCAGTCTCCAAGCCCACAATAGCCAGGATATGAGCCTGGCAAGGACTGTCACTTCAGTAAGGCTTGAGCCATTCAGCGGGGGAACCTCTTCCAGTCTGGCGTAACACCAGTGACAGTCTTCCCAGAAGCACCAAGTTCTGCTTACACTCCTGCCCTGGAAGAGAAAGGCAGTAAAGTGCTCATAGCACTTGTTATGATGCCACCTAGCTATGACTAATCCATCCCTTACTATTAGATGTTGTGCCTGCCCCGGAAACAAAGAAATTCATATACAGATCCATGAAGACATACCAGTTCCTACCAGTGTCAGTTTTGTGCAAAGCATGGCTGACTCACAGACTACAAGATGTTTAGCCTGCTGTCCTGGCAAGTGAGATGCTGTGCAGCAGCTGATCCATCAACTATTATGGCAACATCTGGCTAAAAGGAAAGACACAAACTCATGCTGCAGTGGGCTTAGAAGGTGAGAAAAATATCTGCCCAAAAGAGAAGTCTTGGGAACTGAGTTTGTCCATCAACTACCATCTCGAGCCCAACATCATGAGTGTGAGAATACGCTTTGTCATTAAAGCAAGGTGTGAGTGTGCCAGGTCTCAGAACTTTGCTGCCCACACAACTCAAGTTGCCCAACAGCGTCAGCTCTCAGTAGCCACCTGTCACTGACAGCGCCCCGTGGAGGTGTGTGACAAGGATCAGCCCTTGCATCACACCACACCCAGGCCCCAGGACTCTTGATGCTCTAAGGATACACATGTTCACTCCAGACTTTCAGGTAGCTTATGTCACACAGTAGAGTAACACATTCCTAGCGAGGAGGTGGAGAAGTGTCAAGCAGAAGGAGGCCACAACCTGTTTTGTTATCATAAGAATGTGTCTTCTGCTGTGAGGATTCACCCACTGAGCTCGCCCAGAGCATGGCCTGGGCAACGGCAGCAGGACCGGGCTACAAACAGGACAGGTCAAGGTGAAAGAGAACAGACTGCACTGGGAGCAGAGCTGGGGAGAAATGTTCACCTTCATTCTGTCACAGGACACACCCGGGCATCACACAAGCAACCAAAACATCCTGTAACAACACATCACAGAGTGTGGTGTGTGCTCCACTCCTCAGCTCATACAATCCACCCGTGTGCACCTGTCAGCGCCTGGGCCTCCATCTCGGAGAGAGACCCATCAGCTTCATCTGGAGGCAACCTGAACTTTATGCTTTGACACAGATTTCTCAGCAGCCAAAGAACGTCCCTGCCCCAGGACGCAGCACCCGATGCCCTCCCATCCCTTGCCCGCGGGGACGGGCACCTCGCCGCTTACCAAGGAAGAGCAGCAGGCTGCGGGGCCACAGGCAGCCGGCGTCCATCGCCCTCGGTCCGCAGGGAGCAGAGGAGGCAGCAGGAAGGGAAGCGGCGGCGGCAGGAGCGGTGTGGAAGCAGCCAGCCCGCCGCCCGCACTTTTATGTGCCCGCGGAGAGGCGGGGCCCGCCGCGGTGACACTCGGCCCGCCCGGCTCGGGGCAGTGGCCCGGCTCGGCCTCCGCGCTTCCTGCCCGCCCGCCCCCGGCGTTCGGGCCGGGCCGGGCTGCCCCCTGCTCTGCCCGCGGGCGATGCCCCCACGGCGGGCAGGGACAGCGCCCCAGCCCGGCTGTCCTGGCCCTTCGCCGGGAGCGGGGGGCAGCTCTGCTCCCTCCAGCCGTCGGCTGTTGCCGGGGTACATTAGGTGTCCCTCGTCCCAGCAAGTAGCACTGCAGATAGTACCTGGTAAAATTACCTGGTACCGTAAAATTACCCGAGCCCTCTGAGCAGTCTAGCCCAGGCACTGATGCCCGGGACTTCCCGGGGCTGTGGATGCCTATGGCACAACCTCGGGACCGCTGTCTCTGCTTGCCCTCAAAGCAGCCGTGCGCTGTGCAATGGCATGAGGCCCTGCAGACCCAGAGCCAGCTGCCCAGACAGGCCCTGCCGACACACAAGGGACCATCGGGCCATTGCATTGCCGTGAACACCACCTGTGCCTAAACTAAGGTTTGGGAAACACCCCAGGGTGCGCAGCTGGAAACTTGCTGGCCTAATCTCCCATCTCCTGGCATTTCTGAGGTGACCCTCAGCATACACGTGCAGCTGCCATGGAGACCGGGAGCTAGGGGCAGAAACGGTTTATTAAGTTACAGCACAGGCACCAGGAATGCCAGCACCTCACCCAGCACTTAGGCTGGCCGCCATGGTCTTGAGCTCAGGGGTGTTTATGCCATGTTCTCCCTCCAGCCCTTGGCCTCATCATGGCCCAGTAGCACATGCAGTTCCCGGAAGAAACGCCTCTTGTAGTTATAAGATCCTTGAAAGAGCAGCCAACCAGTTACAGCTATTTTTTAACAAATTCCTTTCAAGCATCCTGTTGAAGCCCACGCACTCTGTCTATATTAGGCAAGACCTCGTTCAGCAGTTACATCCCACCATTGGATAACTGAGGGATCCCACCCACTAAATCTCTATTGCACACATTTCCCTAAAATATGAAGTGTGTTTCATCTCAACAAGGTGCTCAGCAATGATGGTTTACTTCTTTTCCTTTTAAAGGAAAAATCATCTTCCCCTGCCTTACTGCTCTCCATAAAGGCACATCGATACCCAGTTTATTGAGGCACTGATAAGCCTATCTCACTGTGAAAGGAACCTGAGTATTGACACTGAGCTGCACTGTAACAGCTGATGACTCAAATGTCCCTAGTTTTCTCCATTTTATAAGCAGTTATTGATATAAGAGAGATAACTGTAGAAGATACTGCAGAATACTCGACACCACAACTNCCGGCGTTCGGGCCGGGCCGGGCTGCCCCCTGCTCTGCCCGCGGGCGATGCCCCCACGGCGGGCAGGGACAGCGCCCCAGCCCGGCTGTCCTGGCCCTTCGCCGGGAGCGGGGGGCAGCTCTGCTCCCTCCAGCCGTCGGCTGTTGCCGGGGTACATTAGGTGTCCCTCGTCCCAGCAAGTAGCACTGCAGATAGTACCTGGTAAAATTACCTGGTACCGTAAAATTACCCGAGCCCTCTGAGCAGTCTAGCCCAGGCACTGATGCCCGGGACTTCCCGGGGCTGTGGATGCCTATGGCACAACCTCGGGACCGCTGTCTCTGCTTGCCCTCAAAGCAGCCGTGCGCTGTGCAATGGCATGAGGCCCTGCAGACCCAGAGCCAGCTGCCCAGACAGGCCCTGCCGACACACAAGGGACCATCGGGCCATTGCATTGCCGTGAACACCACCTGTGCCTAAACTAAGGTTTGGGAAACACCCCAGGGTGCGCAGCTGGAAACTTGCTGGCCTAATCTCCCATCTCCTGGCATTTCTGAGGTGACCCTCAGCATACACGTGCAGCTGCCATGGAGACCGGGAGCTAGGGGCAGAAACGGTTTATTAAGTTACAGCACAGGCACCAGGAATGCCAGCACCTCACCCAGCACTTAGGCTGGCCGCCATGGTCTTGAGCTCAGGGGTGTTTATGCCATGTTCTCCCTCCAGCCCTTGGCCTCATCATGGCCCAGTAGCACATGCAGTTCCCGGAAGAAACGCCTCTTGTAGTTATAAGATCCTTGAAAGAGCAGCCAACCAGTTACAGCTATTTTTTAACAAATTCCTTTCAAGCATCCTGTTGAAGCCCACGCACTCTGTCTATATTAGGCAAGACCTCGTTCAGCAGTTACATCCCACCATTGGATAACTGAGGGATCCNAAGGGAAGCGGCGGCGGCAGGAGCGGTGTGGAAGCAGCCAGCCCGCCGCCCGCACTTTTATGTGCCCGCGGAGAGGCGGGGCCCGCCGCGGTGACACTCGGCCCGCCCGGCTCGGGGCAGTGGCCCGGCTCGGCCTCCGCGCTTCCTGCCCGCCCGCCCCCGGCGTTCGGGCCGGGCCGGGCTGCCCCCTGCTCTGCCCGCGGGCGATGCCCCCACGGCGGGCAGGGACAGCGCCCCAGCCCGGCTGTCCTGGCCCTTCGCCGGGAGCGGGGGGCAGCTCTGCTCCCTCCAGCCGTCGGCTGTTGCCGGGGTACATTAGGTGTCCCTCGTCCCAGCAAGTAGCACTGCAGATAGTACCTGGTAAAATTACCTGGTACCGTAAAATTACCCGAGCCCTCTGAGCAGTCTAGCCCAGGCACTGATGCCCGGGACTTCCCGGGGCTGTGGATGCCTATGGCACAACCTCGGGACCGCTGTCTCTGCTTGCCCTCAAAGCAGCCGTGCGCTGTGCAATGGCATGAGGCCCTGCAGACCCAGAGCCAGCTGCCCAGACAGGCCCTGCCGACACACAAGGGACCATCGGGCCATTGCATTGCCGTGAACACCACCTGTGCCTAAACTAAGGTTTGGGAAACACCCCAGGGTGCGCAGCTGGAAACTTGCTGGCCTAATCTCCCATCTCCTGGCATTTCTGAGGTGACCCTCAGCATACACGTGCAGCTGCCATGGAGACCGGGAGCTAGGGGCAGAAACGGTTTATTAAGTTACAGCACAGGCACCAGGAATGCCAGCACCTCACCCAGCACTTAGGCTGGCCGCCATGGTCTTGAGCTCAGGGGTGTTTATGCCATGTTCTCCCTCCAGCCCTTGGCCTCATCATGGCCCAGTAGCACATGCAGTTCCCGGAAGAAACGCCTCTTGTAGTTATAAGATCCTTGAAAGAGCAGCCAACCAGTTACAGCTATTTTTTAACAAATTCCTTTCAAGCATCCTGTTGAAGCCCACGCACTCTGTCTATATTAGGCAAGACCTCGTTCAGCAGTTACATCCCACCATTGGATAACTGAGGGATCCCACCCACTAAATCTCTATTGCACACATTTCCCTAAAATATGAAGTGTGTTTCATCTCAACAAGGTGCTCAGCAATGATGGTTTACTTCTTTTCCTTTTAAAGGAAAAATCATCTTCCCCTGCCTTACTGCTCTCCATAAAGGCACATCGATACCCAGTTTATTGAGGCACTGATAAGCCTATCTCACTGTGAAAGGAACCTGAGTATTGACACTGAGCTGCACTGTAACAGCTGATGACTCAAATGTCCCTAGTTTTCTCCATTTTATAAGCAGTTATTGATATAAGAGAGATAACTGTAGAAGATACTGCAGAATACTCGACACCACAACTCAGTTGTTCAGAATGCAGTTCTTAAGTAATAAAGGCATTCAATCAGGGGGCTGAAATAGATCTTACAAATACTTACAAATCATACTGCTTATTTTTAGACCATTTTCTTAGGTCTACAGTGGCATGGAGATGCTGAAGTGAAAAAAGGCAGCATGTTGCTACAGAATTGTGTGTGTCAGCACCACTTATTAATTACCTAAATGGCATGAGAGTTGGCAAGACAAATGTAATAAAGCTCAGTGTGAAAGTAGCATTTGAAGGATGCCCTCCACAGGAAGTGGGACATGATATAGCTGGGATCTTTTTGTAAGTCCCCTTTTTTTCCCCTCTAATTAGTCATGCCATGCAGATGGTGTCTTTTTTTGATGCCGCATGACTGTTTTTGTTGCTTCTTTAATTTGTGCTGATCCTCCTTATTAAGGATTTTATTATCTGCTCTTTCAGGGATCATAATGAGTAAAGGAAGGAATTGCAATTATTAGCAACGTGTTTCTGTGTGTGGGCTTACAGATGCCTTAAAAAGCAGCATCACTGAAGAACTTCCACTTTATAATTAATTTTACCCTTAAATTCCTGCATGATTTATCCTCTGAAAGGCAACATTTAATTACAGCCTTGTACCGGTACCCAGATACCAAGTAATGCTGACACAATTGGAGCAATTCATTGGAATTTCCTCTTTCAAATCTGAATATATGGAAAACAAGTATCATGGACACATCTTTGTTTCATCTTTCTGTAATGTGCTTTGTTTCACAGCACCTGATTTGGCATCCGGCATCCCCGCGTGCGGCTTTCACCATCCCCTCCTCCGCGTGGAGGATGCCTCTCGGGATACAGCTGGCACACACCTTAAGAGCCAGTTTTCCAAGAGGCCTTGCAGCATCAATGGGGTCATTGTAAGGCAGGCTCTTTGCATCCCACAGGTCCCGGTAGGAGTGACAAGTCTGTGCAATGCTGAGAGGCAGCACTGGTTGGGCAACAGAGCATCATGGGTGCATCTCCGCTGCTGGCCTCAATTTCAGCTGGGGTGAACTGGCACGCCCAGGGCAAGGCACCCATGGGTTTCTGCCCCTTGGCACCCAACCAGTGAGTACCCCTTGAGTGCTTTGACATTTCAGGATTTTTTTCTTTACTAAGTGTAGTGAGAATGTGAGGAAATACCTCAAGAACTTGTGCGAAAGACTTGCTCGCTTTTATTACCTTGCACCGCCTTAATAACCACCTTTAAAGAAAACCTCCCTTTACAAAGTACAGAGGCTCAGCTGAAGTCCTTGCTTCAGCTTGCTTCAGTCCATGCAGTGTCTCAAGCATTCATCTCCCCTTCTGGGACAGAGCAGCAGATTCACAGTAGTGATTATTGCAAGGGTATGGACTGAGCCTTGTCTGTCAGTCTATTCATCACTGATGATGCCCAGCACTTTCTGTGAACAACATGCCCTTTTTGACTTAAAGAGGAATAAACACAGCCTAAGCATATATTTTTCTGTGTTATCTATTTTCCTCATGGGGACTTGCTGTAGAAGAATACATGTGTTCACAGCAATGAACTGCCCCTTTATCTGTGTGCTTTCACATAACTAAAATCATACATGGCAAGTGTCTGTACCACTTACTTAGCTGCCTTCGCTAGGACTTGCACCTGTTTTATGCACTGCTGCTGTAGGCATGACCTGCATTGATTTCATGTCCTGAAAACAAGAGAAATTTGCAAAATCAACATCTTTTCTTGCTAGAAAGTATTTTTGAAACGGAAAGAAAATCATTCCGAGTCTTGCACTGATGCACTCACCACTGTTATGCACATGCACAAAGTAACAAAAAGCAGCAATTTCATACACTCTTGGGAAAATCATCCAGAATTTTTCAAACAGCATGAGTGAATGTCAGTATGTCTGTAAGCAGACTTACATATGGCAAGCTTTCACTGCACAAAATGAGAGATGCTCAAGCAATACTCTCAGAAGGTCAGGCATCAATTGGAATGCACCTCACTCTTAACAGCATTTTCATTTGAACTACACAAGATTATTATTAAGTTCCTGAAGGGATATAAAAGGCATGTAGATGTGGCATTGGAGTCACAGTTCAGCGGTGGGCTTTACAGTGCTGGGGGGAATGGTTGGACTCAATGATCTTAGAGGGCCTTTCCAACTTAAATGAGTCCATGATTTTGTGAAAATCATAAATGGTAAAAATTTTGGGACTCACGGGAACACAAATGCCCTAAAAAGGGAATGTACTTTTGCTGGATTGGTTTGTATTTTAAAACAGGATGGGACTTTGTTTAGTTTGTAGATGTAGGATTTATTATTTGTTTGTATTATATAAGCAATAAGCAAGAGACACAAGAAAACAACAAAATCTATGCAAAGCTAGATCAGAGACAAAATAACAACTGAAACAGAATCTTTTATAGATATCTTCTCAACTAATAGTTTACAAGAAGACACTTAGAGCCATATTACTCTAGCAAATCAGAAAAAGGCCCACGTGGGCTTAATATGAACAAAAGGGCTACTATAAGCCAAAGAAACAATGCACAATAATTCATTATTTAAGATTGAAACTTTTTTTATCTTTGCAAAGCATGTATCTAGGAAAGTTTTGAAATTCTTAGCTTTTTCTCAGATTTCTGTCTACCTTCTGAGTCTTTTCTGCACCTTCTGGGGTCTTTTACTTTTTAGATTCCCACAATTCAATAAAATCCCTCTAAAATATCCTCTCTTAATAATAAAATAAATTTTTCTTCCCTACAAGTCTTCAAAAACAACTTCTACAATCTCAAAAATAACAACATAAATTATAATTAAAACCAAAACAAAAATATTAACCTTAACAAACAAAAATTTTACAACTATATGTTTACCTTTAAAAATTATTTAAATTAAGCATCTAATTTAAGACATTTAAATTATCTTCTAATTTCTTTCTATAGAAAAGTTTTAAAATTCTTAACTTTTTCTCAACGTTCTGTCTACCTTCTAAAGCTTTTCTACACCATCTAAAGTCTTTTACTTTTTAGATTTCCACATACTTTTAACTGGAATATGTAGATGCAACCGTCTGGAGGAAATGGAATAAAGAAAAACCTTGAGCCAAATTACTCCATTTAAAGGTCACTTTCAAATTTGCTATGAATGTGAGGGGTGAATTAAACAACCAGTCTCTCCTATAAACTATGAGTTCAAATTCTGCGCCCAGGGCTGAAAGTGGTCAATGCCTCTTCCTGTAAACACAGCATGAGGTCAAAGTTACTGGACAGCATAGATGTTTTGCTATTAAAAAGAAAGAACACTTCCCCAAACTGACTGATTTCTTTGCCAACTTCTTGGGTCAGCATTAACCAACAATTTAAAAAAGAAAGAAACCCCCAAGCAGCTAATTCTCATCCATCTCAGACGATGGCACTGAAAAGGAAGACAGGTCTCCCAATTCATGCTGCATTCCTCCCTAAAGGGCAGTTTTTAAAACTTCATTCTCCTGGCTTGTATGACTTTGCCATTACTCTCCCCTGGGCAAATCCTGAATGGCTCAACACATCTCATGGGCAGCAAGAACTTCTTAATGCTCAGCTGGTGATTTCCCTTTCCTAATTACAGCCCAGTGCTCCATGCTGAGTGATTTCTTAGCCTCCAAGGGATTGAAGCCTTTATCATTTGTGGAGTCTTTCCACAGCTTCTGCCTTTACTTGGTGCTAAACAAACCCGTGCCCTTGCTGAGGGTGCTATCAAGCCAAGTCCCCCCTATATCACTGTCCCTATACCTATTAATAGTTTCTTTGGGAGAACTGTTTAGAACAATTACATAGAGTAGAATAATAGGACAAAGCTTGAAGCAAAGGGGATTTCCCCACAGCATGTAGCAGGTTGCAAGCAAGCTGGGAGAACACCAGCCCCTTACCCATCAGTCCTGTGTGCTGTTCTGTCCATCAGCACCTCTTTTGAGTTTATGAAGTCATCTCTTCCACAGAATTTCTTATTCTCCAGGGACAAGGATTAACCGCTGAGAGACAGAACACATGCAAAGATGAAGATTGCCTTCTCTGACAAGTCACTGTGTGCACACATGGGTGCATCATTTATGCCCCCGATCAGTGGCCAACAGAACTGAAATTTCTACATGGCAGCATGTTCCTGGTCGATGACCGTATGGCCCACCCACTCCATGGAGTGACATCCACCTCAGGACAGTGAAACGACAGCAAACCCACTGTGATGGGGACTGGTGTGACTCACCAGCTGCTCTCAGGTCTTCTGCACAGCAGTCCCTGCTGGCTGTGGGCTCTCCATCTCGACCTTCCTGTACCTCCCATCGGGACAGCTGGTGCCAGCATGGGGAAGACAAGAGGAAGACACTATCAGAAAGAAGCACAGACCTGCTGAAGCACGGCACCAGCCTCTAAGGACTCCACTAAAGCCTGAGCAATATGTGCTGCACACACACCATCGGCAGAGCCCTGACTCTTCACTGCTACATCTGGGAATCTTGGCCATCACAGGCCTCAGCTGCATTGGCTTCAATCCCTTTGGAAAGGTTATTTTGGCCCTTGATAAATATTTTGCTCTTATATCTCAAGCATATATGGGCATAGGAAAGGCTGAGTAGCGGGCTGTTTCCCTGCCTGTGCTTGGTCTGCTGAATCCAAAGCAGCACTGAGCTGTGACTTGCCCCATGCTCCAGGCCCTGCTCCACCACTGGGACTTCAGCTGTCCGCAGACTCCACTACAGCAGTGACTGTCACCTGCACGCCAGCCATGCACATGGGGAGCTGGGGCACCCTGGACAGGAGGAATGTGTCATTAGGGATGATGGAGTAAACAGCAATCCACCTGAAACCAGCTTAGCCAGCACATGTTCCAGAAACCAAATCTAGGAAAGAGCCACAGGTCTCTGGTGTATTTGTTTGGCCTGGTAACCAGCACTAAGCATTGTAGCAGATGCACTTAGTGGAATTCCCCCATCCACTAGCATTATGGGACACTCCCACTACTGTTCTGATAATTACTGTTAATCATTACTATTACTGAAGTGACCAAAAAAAAAAAAAAAAGAAAGGCTGTGAGGATCAGGCCTTTATTGTGCTGGCTGTTGTCATGCAGAGGTGATGAGACAGTCTGCCCCAGGGAGCCTATAAACACAGGTGCCCAATTCATCGCTGCAGTCATATTTCAAACTAGGACACTGTGGTCCCCAATGAAGCTCTCCTACAACTCCAGCAAAAATAATCCATGGCACTCCCTCCAACTCACATCAGCCTGGCTGGATATCATGCTCTCTGCCTGCAGGTACATGCAGGTGGAAGGGAAAGAAGCCGATCAGGAATATTTTGACGTTGCAACACCCAACAATGCATTTTCATTAGGTTTTGTCCCTGACTGGGCCCAACCTGCTATAAAACTCCATATTCTTTGTTCTCCAGTGAATTCAGTACCGCCAACTCTTGAGAACCCGTGAGTCACATGGTATGTGGAAACCTCTGGGGTTTGGTTTGGGAATGACCAAGACTGTGTGAAATCATCTAGTCACCTTCTCCTCCCATCAATGGTCTGAACATCATCTCAGGTATCCAAGTCTCCCTGGACACTGTTCCTAGGTCACACACAGAAGAAATGGATTAGCCAACTTCACCACACACTGGGTACTGACTGGAAGTCATAGAGAATGACTGTAGGCCCGTGTGGGGCTGAGAAGGACAGGGAGAGATCCTGCACAGCTAGAAACCACCTGCCTACAATGCTGATTTTTCTTCCCATTTATGCAGGTCTGGCTGCTGTCAGCTACCAGGAAAGGAGACAGACCCCAGTTCTCTGGTCAGAGCTGGCTGTTGCCCAACCTGTCTCAAGAGTGCAGCCTGGATTCCTCCCACATTTAAAAAGCAAAATAAAAAGTGTTTAGTGCCTGCATGTTTCTCTGCTCTCTCAGCAAGGAGCTGTGGGTTTGCCCAAGGGCCAAGGGGAGGCGAAGGCCCAGGCCCCAGGGAACTTGTCCCGTCTCTCCATCCATGGGTACAGAGGATGCTGGTTGTTTGAGGTACAAGTAGGAGACGGTCAAGACAGGAATCTGCAACTGGATGTCCTGGGGGGGAGGTGGCAGCAGCCAGTTGGCTGTGACACTTCCTGGATAACTCCTCCATGTGGTATCTACACATCCACCCCCTCGTCCTCGTTCCTGCAGCTTAGTGTTATTTAAGAGAGGCAGGAGATTTCCTTTATGACACTGGGACCGCATGCATGTACATCAAGTGGGACAGGACAAAGGTCAGGGCTGGGTTCAATTAGATCAGCGATGCTATTAAATTAACATCAGCACTAAGCTATGGCTGGCAGTTCTTGATCAATCCTCCTGCAGCCAGGGTCTTTGTCCTTCACATAGGAAATTAAGGGCTAGGGAACAAGGATGAATTAGCCAAGGCTGCCAACCACAAATCTGGTCTCTGTTAAACTTCTGAACAACAACAGTTCCTCTATAGGATTTTCAACAGATATCCCTGAGAACCCCTTTTTCATGAGGCTGCACATCGGATGCTCAGGATGAGACACTTTTGGCCCCTGACTTGCAGCATGCCTACAGCCGAGGTCAGCCCCTCAAGCATCACACACTCACTTTGCAGCTCCACACCCAGCTTACGCTACCCTGCCCAAACCCAGCACACAAGCAGCCTGAAGCCCATTAAGCCAGCACAGGAGGCGACCTGTCTCAGGTGAAACATGCCAGACCCGAGAGCCTGTGCAGAACACAGCTCTGCTCTTCTGTCTCCATCCAGCCTCCTCCACTGTTCCCCCTTTTGTTCCCATTACATTCCCCTTTGTGAACCAGGAGAGAGATTTCCAGGAAGAGTTACAGTACACAAAGTTCATTACCCATCTCTCCAAACCAGCCACTTTAAAGGGCGCGCAGGTTAACGAAATTAAACCAGAGGTCTCTCTGCAAGTCTTCTCCCAGTGTCTCATGCTGCACCTTATGCAACGCGCTGCGCATCGCTGCGCGTGTTTAATTACAGCGGAGCAGCTTTGATTGCCGTGTCAGTCGCATCATCACAGCTGCCGACTGCATTGCTCGTGTCACAACTGTCTTGTACGCAGATGTGAGTAACAGTGGAGCCTTTGGGCAATGGCATTCGATTGTTTACGTGGTTCCCATAAACAGGATATCACCAGTTTGTAAATATCCTGTCAGAAGCCCCTCAGCTGCACTTAACCAGTTTGATACATGCCCGTCTGCAGCAAGTCTGTCTCTCCTACGGCTTCATTGGTAATGTTGCACAACCCTTACCGACCACTCATTGCCTCTCATGGTACATACTAAGACTTCTACTTCATGGCTTCTGTGAATTGTTTGTCAAGTTGGTGCATTTGGAGAGCATTTGCTGGGGAATTTTAAATCAAAGGAATGATACATTACTGTTGGCATTTTTTCCCAGAGGCTTTTGCTGTGTAGTTCTCACTCAGGTAGAGAAGGCAAGGGAGTTACAGTGATATGAGTGCTTGTTGCTACACCTTACCTAGAGGTGGGGTTTTTTTCTCTTTCATATAAACAATCCATTCCAGATGAATGAAGGCAATGACACATGGAGAAAAATCTCATTTTTCTTGTGAGTTTCTTCAGTGTTGCAAAATAGGGGTTTTCGATGTTCAGTAATTAGATACCTGTCTGTAATCTGCAAATTTTCTGCAGTAAATATAAAGACACCTTTCAAAAAGAAGTCATAACACCAAACTCTTATGTTTTGGCAGTGCATCTCAGGACAGAACCTCCTAGCAGAGCTAGAGAGAAGCTCCAAGTTCCCTGTCAGCTAAATATTAAAAGCAAGGCACACCTATCCTGGTTGGCTCATATTTGGCTAACTGGGTAGCAGGCTCTGAGGGATGGAGGAATTGCTTTTATGCAGAGGGAAGCTCCATCTTGGAAGCAAACAGAAGAGCAACACTACGAACAGTTGGTGTAGAAGTAGAGGCACTGAGTTGAGTCACTGCTCATTCAAATGTCAGCAACCCAGTACTGGCAGCATGCTGATGCCAAGTAGTCTGACAGGACATCCTTAGCTCCAAAAACAAGTGCCTTGAAGAACTGTAACTCCAGGCTACAATCACGGTAGCATCAGGTCAGATGCCAGCAAAGCATTCAGCTACTTCTCCCAGACTTTGGCCAAAAGGGCAAGACTCATATGCTATGTCACAAGCAAGAAAAAACTAGAACAAGTCTCATTTCAGTCTGAGTCCCAGCATAATCTCAGTGGTGTTCCCAAAATCTTCATAGACAGGACACCATTTTCTTCTCCTCTGCTCCTGTGAGTGGCACAGACTGCTCTGGCATCATCCCTACTGTCACCTGGAAATGTCAGGCCTACGTTACATCCCTCTAACCCATCATTAGCACCACCAGAACAGCAACAGCTGCACCTGAAGTAGATGTTCGCTGTAAAGGAACTCATCAGGAACTTGTTTAATTTAAAACAAGGGGGAAAAGGCAGCAGTGTGAAGCCCTGACCCTACTTGTTCTAAGGTAGATCACTTCATACTGCACTATGAACTCAGCTGGGATCAGATTGCTTTGCAGATAGAGCAGGAGGAAGCTGTAACTCACAGTCACTACAACTGCACCTACAGCCAAGGATAACTAAATGCCCTTGGGGAGATATGAGAAGCATTTGAAGCATAAAAATTGCTTACCTTTCCCTTACCAGGTAGGCAGATAAACACAAATGTCTCTGTTCAGTAGTGCCTGGAAATCTGATGCAAGCCCTCAAAAGCAAAGAAAATGAAGGCTTAGAGTTAACCATGGTGCAAGGATGTGCATTCCCAGTGACAGAACATTCCCCATCATCTCCAAAATAAGCAGTTCCAAAGAACTACACGAGTTGGCAGAGACCATGGGCCCAGTGAGCGTGGGAGAGCAGAGGCTGGTGCTTCTGTGCAGGACACGGAGCCTGCGTGTTTCACACGGGCATTCCCAGCTTCCCAGGTGCTGCACCGTGTTCAGTCACACGGCTGCTGGGACACACATAGCTTACTGCATGCTAAGGGAGGGTGGGAGCAATTTGCTTTACTGCTCCTGCCAAAAGCCTCTATTACTATATGTTACGAAAGCTCTGGAGAGGCAAAAAATTCTTAAAACCACTTCCTTAAAATTACTAACACCCGAAACTCCCCCCAGTTGTTTATGGATGGCAGGGCTGAAGGGGCCAGGAGCAAAAGCAAAAGCAGAGGCAGAGAAAGCTCCACTTTCTCTGCAGCATGACAGGCCAAGGGAGTCTTCGAATAATTTCAGCTGGGTAATTTCAGCTGGCTGCTGAAACGTTGCTCGCTTCCCCCAGAGTTCACGCTGGGAGCAAGACTGGTTTTTCATCTACAGATGCAAAGTGTTACATATGGACTAAGTGTTGGTTTACCATACCCCAGCACCTCTGAACTACCTTCAAAGTCTGTGACACTTTCATCCCTGTGGCATCCTTGTAGCTATTTGCATATTTGTCTGATGGCAGCAGGGAGACAAGCACAGGCTCTGCAAGTTACCAAACGTGCAGAGGCAGGGACTCCTACCTTTGTCCCTGTGCTCCGCTCCTGCCTTTCTCATGGATCACTTCCTCTGTGGACACTGAGCCAGAGCAGCACTGCTGCCTCCCAGACTCCTGTTCCTGATGCTACAGTCCTGATCCATACTACGGGAGAAGAGAAATTTAAACATGACCACAGAAAGAGCTTTGAGAGTGGAAAACCGTTAGGTCATTATATTCCCATGCCATGATCACTTTGTCCCTTGGGCCTGCTTCCCCTGGGACACATCAGATCATGTGCATAGTGGGCTCCGTGCTATAATCCGTGCTATCCCCTTTGCTGCTTGCTCAACCTTAGCACAGGCTAAATAAACGTTTAGCTCCTGCCTGGCACTCAGGTAGCTTGTTGCTTTACATAAGAGACAGGAGCCATGTTCAAGCTCAAGCCTCTGAACTGACAGGCCACCTGAAGCAGACCAAGCTGATTTCGTACCATCTCACTCTTTGCGATATGTGGAAACATCTGCTTGGACTTCTTTGGCAGTGACTTGCATTCAATCATATGGAACCGTAATTTTCTCGTATTGTGCCAGTTTCAGGTTGAACCGGGCAGAAACACCAACTCGTGTAGTGGTTTCAAGTTTGCCAAGGTGCTGAAGAAGCCCCACCGTACAACCAGCTGCCAGCAGAAGGGGGAGGGCAGGAGAGTACGCCCCGTCCCGGCCGGATCTGGATCGAGCGCCTGCTGACATTGTGCCGCTAAGCCGCCCCTCCATCGCGGCCCCGGGAGGGCTGGCGGGGCCGGGCCGAACCCCGGAGCGCCGGCCGGGCAGGAGAAGCGGGGGAAGCCCCAGCCGCAGGCATGCTGCTGGGAGAGCCTAGCCGCCCCCCGGCCCGCAGCCACCGCCACCGAGAACCATCGTGCCCTCGGCAGACCTGGGAATACAGCGGCAGGATGGACGGCGTCAGATTCCCCACTGAGCTCATCAACAAGATCACGGCAATGTCTCCACCAACCACCAACAAGGAAACACACGCTCTCCTAGGTGCCATAGGCTTTTGTGAAAATTAAAAGCCACAAGAGGACTGTTCTTTCTTGTGGGAAGTTTCCATAGCAGACCAAAAGAGACTTCTCTCTCTAAAAGAACTGATGGAAGACTTTTATAGGTGGTAAACTGACCAAGAGTTCGAAGTTTTGTCTCTATACATTGTCTGTGAGAAAGAAAGGAGTTTGTGAGGAAGTGGGGATGTGTTTTAAAAGTTTTATTCTGATTCTTATTAATTTCTTCTCTTGTAGCTTTGTTAATAAACCTTTTATACCCTCTTAAGTTTGGAGCCTGCTTTGCTTTTCTCCTAATCTTATCTCACAGCAGAAAAAGAGTAAATAATTCTAGTAGACACTCAAACCACTACACATAATTCAGGAAACAGAAATTGGCAAACTGGAAACCACTACATGAATTTACATTAATTGTAATTTCTATCAATTATCATTTTTGCACTCTGCACAGGACCATAGACCCTGGGGGAATCTGCATGCGGAAAAGACCAGACTAAAGCTCTGGTGCAGAATAAGATGATGCAGACCCTGATCTGCATCTTTTGCATACAGACCCGTCCCTGTGCCAGAGCAGAGCCCCCCACTCCAAACCCTCCAGGGGCCACAGGAGGGACATGGCAGGGGGCACAGGGTGTCCAACTCTCCCCCACATTGATGGGGCTCGTATTTCCCTGAGTTCTTTGAAGGACAATGGAATGTTTTTTGCAGGGCTTTCTGCACATGCACTGATCTCCATGAACCCAAGCTCTGGGTCGGTAATCAACAAAGATTATTTTTATGAGAAATAAAGACAAACTTGCTGTTCAACATTACCAAACCACCTGATATCTAGGGCACAGCCTCAGCTCTTCATCAGCACAAGGTATGGTATGCACAATAAAGTCAGAGGTTTTTTATCAGACACATACAAGGCACCTCTGTCAATATTTGACCATGTTTTTCCATGTCACTTGGACAGTGATCACTAAAAATATAATTTGGCATAATAGGAATTCAGCACACAGCTTAAGTGCTGAAGGAAGGATGTGCAAATAATGAAGCAATGCACAGTCTTAAACAAATGTATTCCAATGTTTGGAAGACAAAGGGAAATAGTCTCCCATCCGTGTCATGTTTTCTTTCAATGCACATACACAGAACTATTTGTACTGAGGGAGAGAAGCAGTCTCACTTCAATTCACTGAAATTATGGACAATGCAGTCCCCAGGAACCCTGTGGCAGCCCAGGACTTCAACAGGCTTTACCCAGATTGTGCCTATACACACACACACACACACACATACACACACACACTGGGCCAAGTGCCCCTCAGTTTCCTCCTCCACCCAGGGTTTTTAACCTCCAAGTAGCATTCAAAGCACACTTACATCTCTGTGTTGCTGTCACTGAGTGTCACGTTGACTTGTATCTCTCCCCTTGCTCTTCTTATGTATCATGGTACTTCTCACTCAAGAAACCACGACAAACAAATAGAAATTTTTAGGAATCCCACAGCACTCAAAAGCCATAAATGCCTAAATACCCATGGACCGAAGGCAGTGCAAGTAGCCTGAGTCTGCACCCACTGAAGACAACAAATGCTTTATTACAGCCTGCAGCAGGGCTTGGAGTTATGCCAGAGCTGATTGGGAAAATCACAGAGCCCTACTTTATGATTAATTGTCTTGAAAAGCCTTCCATGGAGGCATTCCACCAGTACATTTCACAAATCCTTAATGGTTTAAAAAGCAGTCAAACTAACCCTTACTTGGAATCATCTTGAATACCCTTTTAAAGTCCTCTCAGGCTGCAGTTTGAATGTGGCACCTGAATTACATGAGGGCACCTGCTCCTGGTGGGGAGACACGTCTTTTGGGTAGGCCAGGAAGGATGAGGCTGAAAGAAACTCTGCTGAGCCAGAAGGAAAAGGTCAGGGAGGAATGCAAGGGGACACCCAACTGGGTCAGACCATCCCCAAATTCTGCATTGTTGTGCTGAGGTCACGGACATTTCTGTGCAGGCCTTGGAGTGTGTGTGTTGGTGTAAGGTCGTGCCCTTCCCCTGCGTCACTCTCCATTCTTCTTAGGAACAATCAGGAAGAAAGTCCTAGTGTTTCTTGGCTCCTGCACACACTTTTCACGCACAGGGGAGCACCTAGCCCATAGAGAACATTTTTTTCCTGCTGTAATCTTGATGGAAAACGTCATCAGTGATGGAGAAAGGAATTCAGGAGATGGCTGAGAAATGCCCGAGGGAGAGCTTTCATATCTATTTGCACAAGCGATATCATGAACATGCCACCAAAGAAGTCAAGAGAAGCATTAACAAGACAAGGGGAAAGGGCAAGAGAATTTCCTCTCTTTCAGCTCCTTGGGAGTCCTGCCTGTGTTTCAGGGCATCCGTTTGCTCTGGCAAACCCAGACGGCCTGAAAGGGCACTGCTTTGACAGCAGCAGCTGGCGCTGCAGGAGTCATCCATCCTGAAACACAAGGCAGATTAAGCTACCAAAGTACTGTGTCAGGACTACAAAGTCTTAAACCCAAAACCTCAGCACTTGAGATGCTGAATTTCCAAAAATCACAAACACAGACAAGGCCATTTGGAGGCCCTCCTTGAGTTTCCCTTCCTGAAGAGCATCCCTCCAAGAAATGCCCATGAACATGCAATGCCACAGCCTTGAAAAGAAGGGGAAGAGCACAAAACTCTCAGCCAAATCTTGCATGTTCTGGCACTGTTAACTCAATGTCCCCTTCCCACCCTGTGTCACTGACACATCCCGCCCAGAGGTGGCTGCTGGGCTGCCCAGCTGGCAGATCAGGGATGCACTGAAGGGAAGTGCTCAGATCCTCCCCGTGGTGAAGCTGCCACAGCTCCCTTCGAGGCCCAGCTGTTGCCCCACAGCCTTTGAATTCGGCGTTGGCATCTATTAAGGCCGCTTCCTGGAACAGTGCTCACGGCCAAATGCGCTGCCGCGCTCAGTCGAACGGCCAGCTGGCAGAAGTCAATAAAATGCTGTTCAGAGTGGGATTTAGCCACAACAATAGGACACAGCCTTACGTACTGAAATGATGTCAAACAAATTAGCTTTGCCCAAATTACTCAGACATCCTTGCAAAGCTCAGCCCTGTCCTCTTGTGTCTCAAGCCTGGCTGTGCTGTTTGCCAGAGGGAGCTGTGGAGAGGCCTCTCCGCACAACAGCCTTGGATAAGGAGGAGAAAGGAAGGGTTCATGCATTCCCTGTGCCCCCCAAACAAAAAAAACCCAAAAGCTGAATAACAATTTTAAAAAAGGCAAAGAGCATAACAGGTTTGGAGTGACAGGGCCCATGCTCTCGCACTCCTGTAACTGGATCGTATTGTTCCCCTTGGCTTGGAAGCTGAAGGTGATGGTAGATGAACTGGCACACAGCAATAGTGCTCCAAACACTGGGCTTCCAGGAGCAATTCAGGCCTGAGGAAGCAGGTGTGGACACTCAGCTCTGGGCTCACAAACACACCCTGCCTAGGACGCGGTCCCACATCGGGCACCTCAGGCTGGCTCTCCAACAGCCTCGCTCCCGTCAGCCAAGGGCAACGCTGCCAGGCCGCGTTTTGGTACGTCCTGGCCAGGAAACACACCTGGTGTTCGAATATCAGGTATTCAAAATGCAGTAAACTGTATTTATACTTATTAAAGGGCAAAATACCTTCATAAAGAAATGCCACTAGGGAATCTATACAAGGGAACTTCCTTGCCAATATTCACCAGATAAATTCAACAAGAAGTTTTGATTAAAAATTAGCATTTAAGTGACCCAGTCTTAGACATGGAATCAAAACCTCAGCTTTGGATACCTTTATCCTTTTTATGAATTAGAAAACTGAGCCCAGAGCTAAGGCAGGTGACATTCACAGATGTCCCTAATTCCACAATAGGGCAAAACCCCCAAACCATCAAATGGAAAACTCCCCCAGAATGGCTATGCAAGACATGCCTCGACTACCAAGTTCAGCTCATCCCAAACTGCTCCAGAGAATAAGCATTTAAAGCACTTTTAACCCTAATTTGTCTGTGAAACTGTGTCTCATAGGCTATTTTTATGTTTATACTTATGAAAAATGGAATTAGAATTTTAATTTGACTCAAGCAACCTCTCATTTAGACTTTGCTTGCCCACAGGCCATGGGCTTCATACCAAGTCAAACCCTGCTCTCAACCAAAACCAGCACGTGCCCCGGCTCCCAACCCTGGTGGTCACACAGAGTGAGCTCTTCCCACCCGTGCAGCCAAGAGGGCCCGGAGTACCAGTGCTCCCAAACCAGCCCAGTGAACAGTTCCCTCTCGTGCACACCTCCTCCAGCTTGCCAAGGTCTGCCACTCACAGAACCTGCTCTCGCTTCCACTCAGTTCAGCGAGAGTAGGAGCAGCCCCAAGTCTAGTCATAGTACAAGATTTTATTGCTGTCGTAATAAATGACTACTTACACTGGGATTTTAATGAGTACCTGCAGGTTTTTTTTTTGTTTGTTTGCTTCTTAACTGGGTCATAAAGGAGGAGTCCCAAGTGGTTTCCTGGATTTGCAGTACAATAGGGACCTCTACAGGCATCTCCCTGTTCCGAGCAAGGCTCAGGGCAGGTAAGAGCAGCCACACCAGAGCTCTCTGACACACAGACTGCAGGGCAGCCAGCACTGGGTTCCATGCCAGCATTCACTGAAATCAGCAGGGCTATGAGGACCCTGACTATGACAAGGCTGGAGCTGACTGAATCTAGCCTTCAGATTATTTATCTTCATCGTGCAAATTGTCTGGTTTCAAACACTTACACTTTGCCATGATACTTTTCAGAGTAGCTCTAAAAGTTAAAACACAAACAGAAAATCTTCACTCATGTCACAGGAGAGAGAGAGAGAGAATGGAAATGAATATTCAAAAAGAAACTCTTGCTGCTTCTCACCGAAGTTGCATTTTACCAAATCTGACCCATCTTTCCCCTCTCTCAACACTTAATGTGTTACTGATCTATCCAAACATCATTTCTTAAAAGAACTCACAGATTATCTACTTTTTAAAAAGGTTTGAAGTTTGATGTCTCTCCATCATGTGACTTTAATCCCTCCTTGTTTTAGTTTTCCACAGAACATCATTCTTAAAGCCTTGTGTCCTAGGGACAGTCTAAAGGGTACCCATTAAGAACTGCAACCTTCAGGGGTGACAGTAGATACTCTGAACTTAATTATGAAATGTTGTCAAATTAGCCTTCTCCTTGTGACATGCTTTACCACCTACAGTGCATTTCATGGACCAGAAATGAAACAAAACAAATAATGGGTGTAAAGAATTACAAAGCTCTAAAATTTTGCTGAGAGGAGTATGATTTTTTGGGTTTGATTTTTGGTTTGGGGGTTTTTTTTTTTGGAGGGGGTGGAAGAGTTGGGGTGGGTTTTTTGGGGGAGTTCTTTGAAGTTGAGAGTCACTAGGAAGTAACCAGTTTCACAGCTAGTTCTTAGTACACAAACACAAGGCAGGACTGCACTGCTGCAGCAGCACAAATCAGATTTGTACTTTTACAGTAAGTGGGATGGAGAAGAAACCCTGATGTGTCATCATCCAAATATACTGTGCGTTATTATGATAAGAAAAATAAGAGAAATAAGAGAAAATCTCCAAGGAAAAACTGTTTCCCACCTGCCTGCCAGCCATCAGTGTGCCCTGGCAGGCAGGCAGGACAGGGACACTGCGCACTCGGAGCATCAATCCAGCTCCTTACACTTCTCTCCAAAACCAAAGGCTGTGTCTTTAAAGCCACCTTTTTCCCAGGCTTGCATCTCACTGCTTGAAGCAGACCTTGCTGGGATCTGGGAAACTGCAGGAAACACACACACACCTGAGCAGAAAATGGGAATTGAATTCAGGGAAGATGTTCCAGTGGCAGCCCAGCACACCTGCACAGTGGCTGCAGATGCCAGTGAAGCAGGTCCAGGGCTGGGTGGCTTAACAGCAACTCAGCTTGAGAGTCGTGCTGCAGGAAAAGCCAGTGTGGTTCCACCAGCCTGGATCATTCACAGAGCAAGTGCTCTGTCCTTCAGAAAGGAGGATCCCAGTCTTTCATGTCTCTGGCTTGGCCCTGCTGAGCTGCTGCCCCTCACAGCTGATGCAGGCCTGCCTAAAAGTCACACAAATGCAGGGGCTCCTCTTGAAATGGCGTTTTGGCATGTGCAGCTGGAATGGGAAGGAGAAGCTTACAGCTCTCTTAATTATGCCACTACTGAAAGTTTGAGCCTGATAAATGAGCCAGGAAAGATTATCCTGATCCTCTGACAGGCCAGTTCTGCAGGAAATTCAGCACTGTAAGCAGCAACATACCATTCCAGGCTGGCAGCATCTGTCACTTATCAAGGCAAAGCTCAGCAGGGCTGACTCCATGAAGCGATGTGAGGCCATGCAGATTCCCTCAGCCAAACTGCACTGTGAGTCTGTCAAGCAGCAATGTCTCACAGACAGCTGGGGCCTGCTCTGAGGCTGTGCTTCTGCAGGATGGGCACACAGCACCCAGGTGGCAAGGAACTCAGTGCTGAAAGCTGTGACACCACTTGGAAAAAGAAAACTAAAATAAAGCAACCTTCCTTCCTTCCTTCCTTCCTTCCTTCCTTCCTTCCTTCCTTCCTTCCTTCCCATTTTGCATGGCGCAGGCTTATCAAGTGTTTCACTCTCCAGTTTTTCTTCCACCAGCAGAAAAATATCAGCAAACACTCACTTCCAAAGCCACCAAGTGCTTGAAAGCCAGCTAGAAAAATATATTTCACTATGTTGTCTCCTGCTAAACTGTGGCCCTTAAGTACACCTTCCTTTTCACTTATGTGTAACCAAACATTGAAAAAATCAAGTCAGTGTATGTTGCTGTAGGTACAAAATGGCTCACTGGAATGAGTAAATAGCACTGAAGAGGCACTTGAATATCCTGCAGGGCACCTGCTTGGCCTCTGGTACAAAAAGGATGTAACAAACATCAGTAAGAGGACATGCAAACAAAATGCATCCCTCTCCAACAGTTTTCTTGGGGCAAGGTGAAGTCCAGTTGTTCCAACTTGTGCCCTTAGAACTTCTGGGACAAGTGCACATGGCCCCTGAGCCAGTTGTGTAGGGTGTGTGTCTGCTCCAAGACACAGCCTCTGCAATGGAGAAGGGCTGGTCCTTGGGAAGTGAATCCAACACTGGCAGCATGAGCACGGGAAGAGATAAGTCACTGGGGAGAGGGAGATTCACTCAGGTGACAAAAACTCTAAGGCTTTTCATCCTTTGGATATTCAGCTCTACAATTTTCTCCAGAGATCAATGAGAAAGATATTTCACTGTGTTTTCCTAATAACATGCACATTTTCAATTGCCATGTGACATGGGTGGAGGGTGTTTTTTTGTTTGTGAGGATGTGCAGACTGTAACTTACACCTAAATGCCTTCTCACCACGTGTGTGACAGAAAATGTTAGGGCCACTACCGAAAGCTGACTTGAAGACTGTGAAGAGCACAAGTTATGTGGCAGTGGAACCTAATAAAAGGTCAGAAGAATGGAAAGGAGCAAACAGTGCAAAGATTTGAAGATTTGACTGGAGATAAAGACGACAAAAAGGCTGAGAGTTGCAAAATGCTGGTGTCAATGTGCAAAGGGGAGGACTGGTGCCCATCCACTCCTCACCAGCAATCCTTCTTGTGTGTGCATGTGCTGCTTGCTCCCTCTGTTACACGGGATTCCAAGCAGTGTGTGATGTGCTGTTTTATTTACTGGTATCACAGAGCCAAGATGGCTCAGCTACTGATCAGGATCCCCACGTGAGAAGCCCCCTGAACTTCAGACCATTCAAGTGCCACATGCACTTTTATCCTTTCAAACCCCACCGTTCATACACATTTCAGCATTGTAACCATAGTCTCACAAATACACAGTTTTTTCAGCAAACAACATGCATCCTTGTTGTGAAGCTCACATAACAAAGAAACTGAGCTTTCAGCAGGGCACTTGAATTTAGGAGCCAATATTACCCCGCAAGATCTCAAAGTACCAACTGCCTTTCTCTGGTGCATAGCTGAGCAGAGCAGATGAGTTCTACAACGTGCAACAGCTGACATGAAAATCCCTGAGGCCATCTCTAGTCACATCAGCACTGGCAAGCACTCCAGCTGTCAGTGAGAAGTCCCAGTTAGCGCCACCATCTTCAGAACCAATTTTCTTCCCTTTTCCTTGAATCAAATGTTTGTACCTTCCCAGTTCTTTGTAGATAAGATGAATAGAACCAAGCATCTGATACGGAATCTATTAGTCCAGGGTGGAACTGAATCCCTAAAATAATTTCTTTCCTATTTGAGTGGTCACATTGTGCCCATAATTTGCAAATGGAATAGAGAAAGTCTGTTTCCTGGGAAAAGCTGTATTGAAGTTTCATAACGAAATTCCAGCTTCTCTAGCAATTCAAGTCTTGTGCAGAAATCAAGGTGCAGCAAGGCAATGTTCTACCTCAAATTCCATGGAACTGAGAAGCTGCTACAAGATATTTGGGAAGAGGAGAGTTCTTTGTCACGAGCACACTCCATAATCCATTTTGAGAAAGGCGTCTGGTTGCTTTGCTTATGAAAACAATAAGAACATGCCATGCCCAGAGGTGTCATGGTCTAATTTTCCAGGAATTGCCTACTCTCTATATTCTAATATAAGAAAGGTTTCAAGAACCAGACATTTTCCTCAGTCCAAAGCATTTTTTGTCCTTTATGGCACCAGAAGCCCATACTTGGCCCAGCACACCAAACGTAACTGTTGGGTTGGGAGAGGGCTGTTTATCTATACACGCAGCCAGCAGACACCAAAATCAGAACCCAAATGGTTTGTGGTCAGTGCATGATGTCCAGAATACAGCTCCACTGTGAGGGAGGCGGTGCTTATCCTCCAGATGAAAAAAAAAGAAGAAAACAAAACCAAACACAACACACAAAAGACCAAAGCAGAACACTGTATGAGTGCTTGAAATGACTGAAAACAGCTAAAACCAACCAGTCCTCCCCATGGCAAACACCAGGCACAGGACAGTGCCAAGAGGCCTGCCAGCGTTCTCAGCTGCTTGGACCTGAGCATGAGTCACCCTCACCCAAGAGAGGAAGTCTTTCTTCAACAACACACAGAGCCTGTCAGTCGTGCGGGAGTTCCCTTTGTGCACTCCTCTGCCGTTCCCTCGAGTCCATCTCCTCAGCGAGGCCGGGGTACCTGTCCGATGGCGCAGGGGGCCTTCCTCCTTCACAGGCGAACTGGTGAGTGTTCCAGCACCAGGACTTCACAATGCCGTCTCGCCCACACACACTTTGTAGGGTGATTTCAGTTTCCTGCATCTAAAGTGGACACCGTCACTTGATTTATATCAGCCAAACCTGAAACTGCAGCAGCCTGCACAGAACCAAAATCTAATCCCCTAACTCACTTAGGCAGCCCAGAGGAACCCCGCATCTCAGACAACTACACCACTGGCCCCACTGGTAGATCAGAAATCAGAGGTATAGACTGTTAGTTCCTTGAAGATCACACCACAGATTAGCGTCAGGCAAAAACACAATCCCAGTGCCCTCAAAGCTCTGCCCATCGAAATTCAGATCAATGTAGTCAGAAGGTTCCAGATTTCCCGTACCTCTTCCTTACATAGCAGTAGATGATGGCGAGTATTCCACTGGTCAGTATTCCTACACCAATTCCCACAGCAATGTAGCGCTCATAAGAATTATGTGCGTATGAATTTAGTGTTAAATGTTCACACCTCTCTCCATTATAACCTGCAAGGCACCTACAAAATAAATACACATCATGCAAAAATTATTCAGAACTTGTTTTGCTTTCTATTTCGAACACGCATTAGTTTTCATCAGTTTTAAACAAATCACAGAAGTCCAAACAAGGAGGGGCTGAACCTGGTGCTCGCTCAGAACCTCTTCCCTCCACCAAGACTACCAGTTGTCCCAGTTTATCTAGTTTAAAGCTAGCTCGAGTACTGCAGTCACAGCAGCAATGGAGTCTAAACATCCACTCGTCGTGCAGGGTGTGGACCAAGAGCACTGTGCTTTGCTGATCCTTAGCTGCTGTAATGTCTCAAAAGGCCAAGGCTCCCACTATGCATCCTAGAGAATTGTGAGGACACTATGGTCCTGATTGGTATATGGCTGTGGAATAAGGGAGTTGTAGCTGATATGTTGGAAGATCCTGTTCCCTTCTTAGTACTCACTGCAAACATCTATTGATCCCTCTACTACTTTACTCCAGCACCAGCTGTGATTTGAGATGGCACCACGGCAATGACCTACAAAGCTGCGAATTCCCCCTCTCCCTCCCTTAGTTTTACACTAGCACAGCACTACAGCCTTGTTAGCAGTCCTGAGGCACCGCAGCACTCAGGTCTGTGCCAAACTTTAATCCTGCAAACCCCTGACTGACACTGTAAGGCTGCACGTGCAGCACATAAAGAATCAGTGCCAGGGTCATTTTTGAAGAAGGATATAATAGGCAGCATTCCTTACTTGCATATGGGCTTCCTCAGTTCACTGTGGAAGGCGCAGAGCCCATTGATACAATAGCTATGGTGTTCCTCAAGGCAGGTCTGCATCAGCTTCAAGAGCTTTGGCTGCTCTGTATAATCTACTGTGAAACAGAATAAAGTCATATTATGTTTAGGGCAAAACATCTTTTGAACATATTTTCACACCTGAAGGAGCAGAACAGACACTGTGTGCAGCAAACACTCAAGTACGTCAATTTAGTGTGCGGTGTCTCTTGAAATGATTCAGTCAGCACTGAACAGGGCAAGCTTCTGAGACAGTCCAGCACAGCTTTGAGAAAGCACAAACTGTAAATAAATCACTTGCTCTTGAGGAACGTGTACAGAAATGACTATGGGAGATTCACACAGCGTAACATCAGCACTATCCAATCCGTAATCCAATCAGAAAAACTCCCAGGAACAGCAGGGGTTTAGGACACAAGGAGAGCACTGCATTATTCTCAGTATCCTTCCCAGTCTGAATTCAATTAATAGTTAATTAATCTTTTTTTTTCCCCTTATCTCAAGACAAACTATTGCATTTCTAGTGCTCCTGCCTGTCAGCTCTGCAGCTGTAAGTGAGGATGAATGCTGGGACTCCTCCCTCCCCTCCCTTCTCCGTGGTTTAATGTTAGCCAAATGTCCCATGACAATTGTAAGCTGCCTAGCCTGCCTGGATGGTTTCTGCTGTGCAAAAGCACGGTCCATGGCTACCAAGGTTCTGAACTTGTGCTAAATTCTACGCAACCGGGTCAGCAAGCACACTTCTTGAACAGAAAATGCTACCTTATTCCCTTATTCACGGTGGCTCAAATGGGAATAAAGAAGTCAAGGGAAACAGGGGTGCAGCAGGTGAGGAGAAAGCTCCAAAGCTTCACCATCACTGCAAGCATCTGTTCCAACTGGTCTCTCTACCCAGTTACAGGAATCACTGGTGGGGTGGGGTGTCCAAGCAATGACTTACTATTTCAGGGGACTGCCTCAGTGACACCTGAAGGTGATTTCCTAACCAAGTGCATGTCAACACCAGCTTTCAGTTATGACCACAAGAAAAATAACATCTTACAGCAAGGTGACAAGGTCTGCTTAACAAAGGTGACTCAACAAAGGTACAGCAAGCAGAACCCTTCCTTTCTGACTAAGTGCTGAATCAAGGTCTGGATATAGTACACTCATGGAACCATTGCTATGGACGCAAGCCTCAAGCCCCCTTGAGGGCAGCTTGTGATCCCACCACACACTTTTCAGGATTAACAGCACCAACCCCCTAAATTCCCAATCGAATTCCAGTCTGAGATATTTAATGGCAGCAATCTCCTTTGTGTGCTCTTCTAAGTGGTTTTGGTTTTTTTTCCTTCTTCCTCTCTGCAGCTTTATCAGAGATAGCAAGCGATGGCAAAAGCCACTCTTGCTGAGAGCGAGAGCAACTCTCAACTTCAGCTGTGAATGATGTGGTTTGGACATCCAAAAGGCATGATGCTATCACTAACACTCAGATCAAACACAATTCCTTTGAGAACAGTGCCTCTCAAACCTGACAGAGTAATCAGACTTCCAGCTTAGCAAGAGACTTAGAGAGAACAAGTGACAATTCAGATCTGCTTCAAAAATGACATGTTGGCTTACTGTACTTCCTCAGGAAAAGCTACAGAGGTGGGAGAAGTGTGTTTTGTTTCAGAATGAACTTCTAATGGCTGAGAAAAGTGCATCTTATCCATCCTTCCACGGAGAAAAAGTAACCCACAAGTTTCTCTTCACACTGTGGGGCCTAGAAACACAATGCAAGGGAGGAAGTTGGTGCAGGCTAAATAGGAGCTCTAGTATCCAGCTCTGGCTCTTTTCTGGTTGGCTCTAGGAATGCTGCTGACAGCCTCTGGAGATAGGTTTGTTGGCTAAGAGCAGTCAGCAAAGGACCAGGCCTTAGAGGGACAGATTTCAGGAAGAAGTTAAGAAAGGGCAGTTTTCACGAAGAAAAGACAGATTTTGGGACAAAAGATAGATGATCCTACTGGCTGCACAGGAGCACTGTACGCTGTTCTCTGATGAGGAACGCACAGTGGAAAGCATGTGGTCAGCAGAGCTGCAGGGCTCAGCATGCCAAGGAGATCGAGGATGCTGGGGACTTGCAAAAGCCCATTCTGGTTAGGTCTAAAGTACCTGCAGAACAGCTACCTGAGCTCTGCAGAGAAGAGTTTCAGAAAACAGGCAATGGCACATTCACACTTTTCCCAGAAGCCTCCTCAAACACTCGGGCACCAGCTGTTTTGAATCACCATTTCAGCACAAAGTGCACTAGAAAATCACTAAAAATAGCCCTTCAATGGGAGCCTTTAGCCAGCATTTCCCACTGCCCAAAGTACCACCCTTCTGCTAGGCCCTGAGAAGGTGTCTATTGCACAGGTTTAGTTTTCCATTTCCATCTCTTCCACGAGGGGAAGAAAGAAAACAAACATGAGGAAGGTACAAATTCACATCCCAGAGGCACAAAATCCCCAGCCACCTCTACCCCAACTTCTACCAGATGGATTTCCACACCCCAAAATCCCTTTTCGCTCACGCCATTGCTGCCGAGAGGTGGCAGACTTCCACCTACCCACATCTGCAGGAAACCTGGCTTTGTACAGGTACAGGAACCTCTTCCCTGAGTCCTGCTGTCATTAGAAACCCAGGTCAGCCTGGAGCAGCAGCCTGCCTAGAAAGCACTTGAGACAAACCAACACATTCCTTTGTCACCGTCAGGAGGAGCAGCTTGGTCCATTGCGGGTAAGATCAGCTATTTAGTCTACACATGAAAATTCCATGGGCTAATTATTTTGATATTGCAAAAGTACAAATTACCTCTGAAAGAATGAGTCTTGAAAACAAAAAGGATGATTTCCTAGTCTGCCCCAGAGCATTATGTTAATTCCTATCATACTGTCCGCCTAGATACTAAACAAGCTGTTGAATAAACAGGTCCATGTGCCCTTTCATGTCAGGTGAGGAGAGAGAAACATGTCGTGTAAGCACTTGACAGCTGCCTGCAACTGAGTCATTCCAATAGATACATCTGGCAAGATCTGACATGAAATCAAGGCTACAGGTACTTGGAAGCCTGGGCTTGCCAAAACTAACAGACTGGCAACAAAATAAGTCAGCCAGTAAGACCATGACAACTCAGTCCTCAAGTATGGTGCACCGGGGAGGAAAGGCAGTGGGAAAGGGGAGGCAGGGAAGGGCTCAGCCCCAGATCCAGGGCCTCCTTTACAGGCTGCACGGAACCAGCTGACGGCAATCAAGAGATTCCATTTTTTTTCTCAGCGCAACCAAGACCTTCCCTACTCCTGGCTGCCCATTTTGCTATGAAGGCTGTCCGTCAGCCCAAATACCACCAAAAGTTCTTTGTCCATGCTGTGCCAGCTCCCAGCTCCTTCCATGACCTTTCCCCCCCTCAGCTAATCACTGAGCCTAAAATTCCCGCCCCCCCCCCGCCCCAGCACTGGTGACAAGTAAAGCCTATGCAACATAAAAGAAGGAAAGAGGACCAGATCTTCTAAATAGCAGGCAAAGAGATGAAGCAGAAATTAATGGTTTTCCACAAACAGCACCTCAGTCCCCAAACGACTTGAATCCCACAAGAAACTGCCAGTTCCTCCAGTGATACTGAACCAGGAATTCATGTTCTTAGAACCCAGTATTACTGAACCCTGGCAGTAAATCTTACTATGAACTTACAGTGCACAGGAATAGAAGCTACCAGGAAACTGGAGAGATTCAGTGAGTTTCTCTGGTGTCTTTTTAAGCATTTCTTTACAATCTTCTTTCTGGAAAGGCTGTTTATTAACTTTTCACTGGCTTTGTAAGAGGTCCACTAAAATATACCTTTAACTCCCTGCGTAAATGTGTGCTTGAATGTTGGTGAATTTGAGTCTACCTTTGAATGGAATTCTCTCAAAGGAAAAAGCTGGTGTCCCGTTGACTACCACAGCTCCAGCTGCCACAAAGGTTCACAGACTACTGCAGATATGGCTGTGACCCTGTAAATAAGCCTCCTCTCTGTTGAAACATGACCCATCGCTCCTGCTTTCTAGAAACAACACAAACAGGGCACTTAACGAGCCACAACATATTTCCACTTCATTAGTCTCCTGTTTGTATGCAGCTCTGCAAGAATCATGTCACAGACAGACTAAACCAGACCACAGTGCTGCACTGATAAACCAAAGTACTGCGGTCAAAAAATCAACACCTTACGGAATTCACATACACGAGTGTGTAAACATATTTTATGTATATATATATATAAGGAACCCACACATATAGTATGTGTATGGATGAATGTATATATAACACTGTACCACTATGAGAGATCAGAAATGAAAATAAAACAGTGGGACTTGTTATGAGAAAATAGTAAAAAGCTTATTGATCTACCTAAAAAAGCTTGGAAGACATCTTGTGATGACTTAGAATTAACAGAAGGTGATTTGTATGCATGTTTTTATACCTTTTAAAGTACAGAGACATTAAAAAGTATAGCAGTTAGATTCCTCTCCTCCTTTACTGACCTGCCAAAACCTCATTGCCAGATCGCACAGCTCTCCGAAAGCAATGACATCACCAACATCCCAGGTAACATCAAGAATGCAGCTGGCAGGATAAACACGGCTCTGCTCTCAGATGTTGGCAGGTAAAAGAGCCTGAGTTCATATTTCAGTCAGAAAAGAGAAAGGAAGTGGGGAGAGAGTCAGCACTCTGAGAAGAGCTGTGAAAGCCCAGCCAGCCAAAAGCAAAACTGCAACAAAGACAGAAACTACCGAGTAAGAGCTCAGGAGAGGCACCGCTCAAAGTTGCGCCTGTTCATTCTCACTTCTGCACATTAAGGTGTGCGCTGAGGACAGACAGAAACCAAGCACCAGCTAAAAGTAACAGAAATTGCCATCAGAAACCCAGATCATCAGCCTTAAAATGTCTTCTTCAATGACCTGAACTTGAGTTAAATGACCCTTCAGCTGCTCGTTGCTGAGCCTACCCCAGCTGAGTGGCAGCTCTTACTCCAGAGAGGCTTCAAAGGCTCCATGAAGCAATCAGCTCATCTCACAAATTAAAATCACAAATCCAACAGCGTCCAAGGGACAGAGCATTCAGAGCAGCTAACATCACAGATTTTCGTGGAGGTTTTGGTTTGTCGGTTGGGGTTTTGTCCTTAATGACAGAATAACAGAGACAAACAGAACAAAAAAGCAATACCTTCAGCGTCGTTTTTTGTCCAATTATTCCATAAGTCAGTGCTGAGGGATGACGTAGTTATAGCTGACTCTTCACTCAGTGCCCCCATTGCTATGTAATGCAAATAGATGCTTACTGGAACAGAAAAGCTCAGTATGTCTAGTCAAGGTTCATTTCAGCCAGAAAGCACTTCATACAAGATGCACTTCAAACAAACCCAAGAGAAGGCAGCAGTATAATAACAATTCATTTAAAACACTCTTGCCTCAAACTTCCTTTTGACACAGCATAATTATGATTATGGAACAAATGATGACTTGCAAATTTCCCAAATAGAAATCCATCCTGTTTTCCATTCTATTATCTTGCACATTTTACAGTACAGATACATGTAACATACTACAACCTTACACCTATTTACCAGTTTAAGTAGCTTATTTTCAGAGTTTAAATCATACCCTATCAGTTAAAATTTCATCCAGGTTTCAAATGGCTGAAGTAGCTCTGCTTTGCAATGTCTCTGCACGCCTTCCACCCCACCGCCTATTTCGGAAGGAGAGAAATACTGTTTAACAGAGCCTTGGACCTCACAACACGGAAGAGCCTCTTCCAAACCTACCTTTCAGCAAAATATAGATTAGCATTCCAAATGCCATGGCAGGCAGCTGCTTTAACACCTTCTCAGGTCTTCTTTCCAGCTGGCTTGCTTGCTCTGCTTATCTGTGCTCCCGTGTTTTCTCTTGCACTTATATGCCAGGAAGCGTCATCTCCTGTTCTCACCAATCAAGAAAAGGTGCATCTGGTAACAACCTAACCCCCGGGGCAACCACACATTTATTTAAGAAACTGCTATTATCTAGCAATGGCATCAGGTTTTCTTTTGAAACCCTGGTTTCCTATTACCTGTGGGCATAATTGCGCAGGCAAAGGTAGTTTTAGAGGGAAACCTGGAATCTGACAGAGCAGAACAAAAAACCAGCAAAACATAGGTGTTTTTGTTTGAAAAACAAAACAGGATGTGAAAATGTGGCGTTTCCTGCCCTTTACAATGTAGGTCTTATATTACTTCCAGGAGGATATTCACCCTCAGGATGCTACACTGGAGTTCAGAGTGCAGAGACCAGTCCCTGCTCTGCTAATGTCCTGGTCCTCCCTGTCCCTCAGTCCCTGCCATTCAGAAGAGGAACTTCGGGAACAGCTAGTGCCGAGATTAGGAATCGATCAGACACGAAGATAATGGATGATGTTCTTCATCAGTGACTGCCAGCAGGAGGCCTTTGATCCCAGGCCCTGGAAGCCTGAGGGCGGTGCTAATCACTTTACATTCAGCCTGGCTGCGCACAGCCCTGGACACAAGGCAGCCCACTGGCCGGTGCGAGGCCTAGGACTGCTGGCTGGAGCTGCGGGGCAGAAGGCCAGAGCTGGCCAGGGACAAGCACTGAGGAAACTCCCACTGAAGGAGCAGGTAAACTGTTTCCTCCTATGGCAGCAGATCCCGTAATTTCTGCCAGAAAAGCCCATCTCTGCCTCTCCAAGAAGTGACTATGCTTAATAAGAACAATCATACTTTTTACATAAAGTGTTTGCAGGGTCTCTAGAACAGACTTGTCAAACACGCTTCTTGTACTAAACCACTCTCCACAGCTCCAAACATTGTCCAGCTTCCTTGGTCACAGGCAGCTTGGAACAAGTAGGACCAGTCTCTCTGAAGGGTACTGATGTGCCCAGACTAGAGCAGGTAATTGGAAAAGCCCGGTTCACTAACACAAAGAGATGTCAACAGTCTGACTGACCAAAGGAGAGCTACATACTTCAACTCAGCACCAACTCTCACTTCCTCAACTGTGAGCTCCAAGCAACAAAAACATTTCACAATTTTTATATTTTAAAACCAAAAGTCTTCTAATAAGTGTCCTAGTAACTCTGGTTGGCTCAAGTTCTCCCTCTCCACTGCATTCTCCTCAGTGACTTGTAGGAGTACATCTAACCACTTCACGTGTTAAGGGAAAAACACAAGCTACCTATGCATATTTTAATTACGCGTTTTCCTGCTCATGGACTGCGTTCCAGGAGGCTTTTCCCTTCCTTTGCTGTCCTGAATTACTGCATGCCTGCACGCTGATTGAGTGCAACTTGCACACTCCCTGGACAGACAGGAGTGTTTATGCCTAGCTGGATAACCTCTGCTCTCAGTCCCAAGCAGGGATGAGGTTCATGAGCCTTGCTTTCAACACTCAGCTGCACAATGGCAGTTTAATCTGGCCTGAACCCAAGCGGAGGCTTTGTCATGAGGCAACACAATGGGTGCGGTAGGTCTGGGACAAGGCTGCAGTGGGAAAGGCCGTGCTCTGTTTGCCGCAGGGTGTTTGTCCTTGGACAAACCTTGACCAGGTCGGGCACACCAGCGTGCTTTTTGGGTTATCCACTGGGCCCTTCCCTCTGGATGCTCCTTCTGGATGTTCTCCCAGTGGAGAGCACTCTCACAGATGCCTCTAGCAGCTCTGCAGACAGCAGGCTGTGGAGCCAAACCTGGGTCTCACTGGCTGTGCTGTAATGCTAACCCAGCTACCGCAGGATAAAGGGAAAAGGCTTGCACAATCACCTGCTTGTAGGGGATGACACAGGCAGGCTCGCTCAAGGGACACAAGCACAGTACCATAAATGGTTATTCTGCCAAAAAACACAGAGATGATCAGAGTTAAATCGAAGAAAACAAACAGCAGTGCAAACAGATGGACACAACAACGACAGAACCTGCAGGGTTCTCCCCATTTGCTGTGCTTCGAACATACAATAAACAAAGGAAGAACATAACCGTGCCCCAAACCACATTAACAGCCTCCAGCAAGATCAAGGTAACAGTGAACAAGTTTTATTCCATTTTTCAGTCATGGGTTGATCAGTCCAAGCACAGTCTCCATAGGTGCCTTGATCCTCCTACCACTTATATTACCACATAAATTTATATTACCACTTACATTTAAAAAGACAAGCATGGGTCTGCACCATTGGCATTATATATTTAGTAATAATCCTGTCAAACTTCTGCAAACACTGCACTAAAGCAAACTCTCAAAGTCCATCACAAGAACAGTCAGCATAGAAATGATGCTCCACCTTGACTTCATCACAGTTAGGTGCATTTTTCCCTTTAACAGCAATAGAATTTAGCCACAGTCTTTTCCTTCCCCTTTCAAGATATCTGTAGCCAACTAGCAAACACCTAAGGCTCCCAAGGAAAATGAATCAGTAATCCCAGCCGAGATAAAAACATGTAGAAGTCCAAACTGTCTACCACTGCCTCCAGTGGGACTGTCACCAGTGGACACACTCAGCTGAACTGGCAGCTCAGCAGTAACTCCACTACAACAGTTACACTGCATAGGACTGTTCTAGATCCATCCAGGAGTAGAAACATCGTGATCTTATGCCATATGCTCTTCTCTAACCAGCAAAATATTGTGGCCATTGAAGCCAAGGCTTACAACATGGACTAAAAAAGGTTCTCCTCATGCAGTTTCAAAAAATAAGAGAATAATTAAATGGCTTAAAGTTCCAACACAAATATTTCATCAGGGATAAAATTTTGGTTTTCTCCTCCTCTTAATCTCCTGCTGCACTGTATATGTTGTACCTATATAGTAATTTAAACTATATTCCACTCAATTCCATTCAATTTAATTCTATTCCATTCAATTTCAATCAAATTCAGCCCAATCAACTGTTCAGGTTTGAGGGGTTTTTGTGAGGTGGAGGTATTATGCGCCAAAACAATTTGCACAGACGTGGAAAAAAAATAATTCCAGCCTCAATTCTAGCTACTTATTCATGCTTGCCTCTTGCAGATGTTTAAAGTCACAATCTCACCAGCGTTCAAGTTTATTTGACTATTTTAACACATTTACTGAACATGTGCATTCATGTCAACATTACTGCCTGGCCACTGCTGGCTCGAAGTGTTCAAAAAATATTTAAGGACTCTGAACTACATCCAGAGTGCTTAGTGACCTCAGAAGCCAAACCATGTATTTAAAAGATATCTAGTAGGTCTTAGTTTTTATATTGTTTGAACAGGTCCCAAGTGTTTACAAGATCTTGATAACTGCCCTAATACATAGGTACAGTTGTAATTTATGGTTCATTCTTCATTCTCAAACACGTAATTGACCACCACCACCAGCATACCTGTGTAGGCTGCATTCTCCAAGTCGTTTTTGCTCACCATAAGTCAGTAGGAGGTAACATAAAGTATTTGGACATTCTATAAACCATCAGATTTAACATACTTGACATGAAAAAATAAATACAATGTAGAAATAAATATATTTGTAGTAAAAAATAAATGCTTTGTGTATCAATAAATAGAACAACTCAGATTCTTCTTCCAAGGTAACCCGTTTGCTCTAGTAAATGAGCTTTTTAGTGACCAGGAGTGTGTTCTTCAGAAGCATTGCAACAGTCATGGGTCCTACCCCTCCTGGCACTGGAGTGATAAAGGCAGCCTTCTTCTTCACTTCTAAGAGAAAAGAGAAAAAGGCATTGACTAAGAATGTTTCCAAACCTTTTTTCCTTTCCACAGCCTACATATACACAAAGGGCAGTGACTGGCAGGTACTGCAGGGAAGGGACAAGCTAAGGCAGAAGCATTACTGCAGCCATAGCAGGGATGGAACAGGGCCAGGAATGGGGCTGCGAGGTTCTTCTCCCAGTCTGAATGTATTACCCAGGGCTGGTTCTGGGCCAGGGTTTCAAAACTGTTCCAGCTGATCTACCTGCAGCACGCTGCATTTTCCCCATGGCAGCACAGGTACTCATGCAGCCTGTGCTCAGACAGATGGAAGGTTGATTCCAATGAATTCTTTTGGTAAGGGGCAATTTTTGCCCATGTGACCTCGGTGACCAGCTGTCCCAGGAACATCTGGGTGACATGAGGTCAGGATGAGCCCAGGACAGCAGCATGAATGTGCATCACCCCCATCTGCCAGCTGGGACACTGCACCTGCAATATCTAGGAGAGCTATGGAAGCTGGGGATGGCATTATGTAGGTAAGGAGGCGACCCTTGAGGAGCAGCATGCAGAGGAAGGCTGCTGGAACTACTGCCATCAATGGCACAGCACCAGCAGCAGCAAAGTCATCTAGTCAGCCTCTATCATCTGCTCTGTCTGCCACATCTTTAAAAGACACCCTGGGATCACAGAAGGAAACTTAAAACTGGAGAGGGAGAGAGCACAGTCTTCTGTTTGATTTGTTTTTCTGCTTCGCAATATAGACAACAAAGATGAGAGTAATCTCCAAGGAAAACTACAGTTCTAGTGGCAAAATTCCCACTGCAATTTCAGCCATAAACACTCAGTTCCTCCAGAGAAGACTTTTAAAATCAGTGTTACTAGGGTGCCTAGATTAAACCAGGATGCAAAGGGGCAGGTCTTTCCAAAGTACCACCAAGAAAAATGTTACTGATGAATTAGCTCCAACCATAAGCTATGTTAGACTATTCAAATTCAGGGTACACCTTGAGTGCATTTAAGGTAACCTGTTTGTGTGAGGAATTCATATAACATAGCAATACTGTGCAAAATGCCATCGACTGGAATTGGAGATTGTTTGCAAAGGAATTCTGTTCAACTTTGTAGGAACTCACTGCAGGACAAAGTGTAGCAAGTTATTTGCTAATAATGGTCTCACCAATTGGTATTTTTACTAACCTTGTTAATTCTAAGAGTTGGGGTTTCTTTAGGGTGCCACCATGAGAGGTTTTTTTGTTTGTTAGTTTGGGGTGGGTTTTTTTGGCTTGCTTAGTAATAACTTCTTGGTAAATCATACCCCACTTTCAGAAGCATTGCTTTTTCAAAGGCACACACACAGGAGGCAACTGACCAAGCATAACTGACACAAACATATTCAATTCCACTGAAGCCACTACCGAGCAGATTCTGCCTGGCTATGAGAAGAGGTTAAGAGATGGCAAACTAGGCACCTGGCTTTGGAACAAACAAGATCACTTGCTACTGCTGTAAGTGTACTTATCTCGACTCTCTTGAATCACATGGTGCTTAACCATCAGGAATAAGAAGGTCTCAAAAACAGAAATATTACAAAAGAATTCGAAGAATTGGATATTGGGTGTTTTGGGAAATGATATTTAGATTTGAAGAGGAGGGATAAATGAAATTAATAAAATACTGTCTGAACACCCTCACACCCCCCCCCAATGTCAGGGACCTCATGAGAGAATTTGCAAAGTTAACAGCGAATATCTCACTGAACTGAAGAACAGAAGATCAACCCTCATTGAGGAGAGATGGTAAATACAACCAGAAGGGTTTTAATTACTTTGCTGACTGGCACCAACAGATTTACTGTTAAAATATATGGAAAAGAAATCAGGTTACAATGTGGTTTTTCTTCAGATGTAAAATGCAACAAATAAATTAAAATGTCATACGATAGTTACTCTTAATATTCTCAAAAGCAAATAATTAACCTTTTTAATAGTCATACTATTTTGAAGCACCTACCATTTTAGATTGGTGCTTACAGTTAATACAGTTAGTATGAATTCTCAGATTAACGTCATAATCATTGAAATGTATCCACATCTGAAGGAAACACAACCATTAACAGAGAAAATACTGTAGGCACTTTAAACTGAAATACATTTGTTTCCACAGCAATGTTACCTACCGCTTTTTGTGGTGTTATTCGAACTACTCCTACCTTAGTTACAAAGAGGACAACCCACAACCAGATTGTGCCTTTCCTCAAGAAAGCCTTTCAAAAGACTGTCAGGTACAACACACATAGCCTGTGGTGTTAGTAACCCTACCCACCAGGAAACACACAGTGCACTGTTTTCTCGAGTTGTTGGGGAATTCCTCAGCCCATATTCTATCATTATGGAAATCCCTGTGGGTAGGTGTGGCAGAAGCCATATTTTGTGTCAGTTAGCATAAAACGACCCAGCCAGATAGCTTAATGCACAAAAGCTGATCCAGATTTTTGAACACACAACATGTGTCTGTGCTGGGGAAACTACCATCTGATAAGTTTCCATCGGTAAGAGTAAATACAGATATGGTAAGTGCAATTTTCCAAGATGAATGCCAGTGAGCAAAGGGGGGAGATATCTTGGCCTCAAAAAACAGACTTTCCTTTTCTGGTCAAGTGAAATAGGCCAGAGCACAGTTCTCACACAGCATGTAAATGTGTGACTGATCTTATGTAGGCAGGTGAGGTGTTGTGCTGTCAGTTCCATGAGGTCCTGCTTCTGCTTCTCAGGAATAAAGTAACTTTGTCCACAGCTTTACTCCTGCTTTCTCCAAATGGGTGCTGGTGTCCCAGGCCTTCCCTTGACAATCTGGAAAATGCAAATTAGATGCCTGTGGGGGAGGAGCTGCTATTCTGCAGCTTCTGTAGAACCTTGAAATCTTCCTTTGATTCTTCAGAAGAAATGAAATGTAGATTGTTTCCTTGAAAAACAGGATCCACTGCTTTGGAAACAGCCCTTCATTCTTAGGTTCCTTTAAAGCTGAGGACATCAGACACCTAATAGGGTTAATCACACAAACCAATGGCAAGTCTCAACCTGAAGGCAGTTCTGGGTCTTGTGCATCTGCATTAAGTGATGCAGAGTAATTCCTGCCTAAGCACTGTTTCCACACGGCTTTACAAGTCCCTGTAAAGCTACACCAGATCCCTGCATCTCTGCAAGCACTGCCCAAGTGTGAAATCATGTGCTCAGCAGTCACACTAGATATCCCATGTTCTGCTCCTCGAGTTCTGGATTCTTCTCACTACGCACTGTGGGATACCAGCCAGCAAGCATCCACCTCATTTCTCAGAGTTCCTTCTTTTTCTCATCCTTGTTTCTCTTACTGCAACTATTTTAACAGCATTATAAAGGAAAACCAAGGAATTATGGCTCAGTACTGTAATTCAAACAGTGTGTATCAGTATGGCCCCTGAACAACACTCTCTTCTGTGCAGGAGAACCTTGACTGGCCATGCAGCAGCTCACTGACCCCAGTTAGCCATCAGCCAGCCTGGCCTTCTGGCTTCTGTCACAGCCTTATGCCAACCTTCTGATTCATTCCTTCCACTCATGGAGCACAACAACAGGCAATGGTTCCCCTAACGTCTACGGGGCAGCAGTAAGGTGACGTGATTACACAGACTGGGCTCTTCCTCATGGCAAAATGAATGCCAGATCTTCAAAAACAACTAAGAGACAAGCTAACTAAACTAAAACTAAAGCTACAGCAAAAACACCTGGAACATCCACATTCTGTTTTTGTGACCACTGCTTGGGAAAGCTGCACAAGGAGCTAATTTGGAAAGGATTCAATAAGTGAGGAGCAGCCTATACCCGGGCAGGTATCGCGATGAACGCGGAGAGGCAGCAAACACCGTCAGATGCAGCTGCTGTCACAGAGCCCAGGCTTCCCGCACACTGCTGTGAAGGTACAGCTGAAGGATCACCACCTCCATTAATTAACTGGATCTGAAGATTGTAGTGGTCAATCTCATTCAGAGAAAACGCCTAATACAGGCATCACCTTGGACCACATCAATTACTTGTTGGGGCTCTCTCTTCTGCTGTTCAGTGCTGGGAATCCCTCCTTGCTCATGGTGGCGCCAGTTTTCCAGAATCTCTTTCACACTGTCAAGTCAGAAAGAACAGTTCTCATGTGTAAAGCCCTCCACTGATATCACAACTACATCACCTAACAAAGACCTTACACAAAGGAATTCTTTTCTACATAGGTGTTTAATGAAGACTCAACAATCAGCACTGCTGTTTGTCAAAAATATGGAAGGAATCGTAGAGACATACAAGCAACTTTGGTTTCATTGGTATTTCCAGTTCCACTTGCAAAGGTGAGCTACTACAGTGGTGTGTTACTATCCTGCTCTACCAGTTACTCCTGGAAATGATGCTCCACCCAAAAGAGCTGTTTCAGCTAAATGTTCTGGGTAAGTTGTTGCTTTATTTCATGTTCCTGGTCCTTGTAGCCCTCCTCCTCCCTTGGCATTATAGCTGTGGCAACAAAAGCCTATTAAACAGGGCCAAGTACACCCACACATGCTCTACACTGTTCATAGAAACAGATCTCCCTTTCTGCCACCGAAACTTGCTGTCCAAAAGCAACTAAAATGGTGCTGGAGATCACACAGGGATGCCACCACTTCTCCTCCCTGGCACTTCACTCTTCCTCCTGAGGCTCCCAGAAGCCAGGACAGCCACCGCCCGGACCACAGATTTTGGCAAATTCTTAACATAAACAGGTACTCTCCATGTGCTGTGGTGGTTTTACACGGAGAGCTGAACATGAAATTCAATATCTCCCTGCAGCATCAGAGGGGGTATCTCAGTGCTTTGCAGCTGATCTCCACATGCACAGTGTTCTCCTGTCTCGTGGGTCTCATTTAGTTTTTTCCTAAAAGCTGCTGCTGGTTTTCCCAGCTGCAGTGATGCCTTGTAAAACCTGTGAAACTAGTGCAGTAGTTAACATGTTTGCCTAACACACAAAAAGTCCCGAGTTCAAAACCTAAACCAAGCAAAAACACCACAACCACGCACAACTTCACAAGCTTCACAAGGCATCACTGCAGCTGGGAAAACCAGCAGCAGCTTTTAGGAAAAAACTAAAATGAGACCCACATCATCTTGTTCTTTTAGATACCTTGGAACTGTGCAGTAAACTATTCTGGACCAAACAACTACTCTGTTTTTTGATGTGGACACAGTTTGGAGTGTCAAAATAAAGAGGATGTGGGATGTGGGAAATCTCAAATGCTGTTTGAAGGCATTCCATTATTTTTTGCAAATGGGTACACTGAATTTAACAATGAAAGACACAAAAAATTGAAATGCATCCTTTTGCTGTTAAAGAGGTAAAAACAACATTTACTCTCTCACCTGCCCTGCAGAGATCAGAAGATGGGATCCAAGTACTGCCAAGATAAGCAACTGAATCGAAACACCTTTCACCCACCTAATAACATTAGTTTCCACTGCAGGAACTTTTCAGCCAGATGACCTGGTGAAGGAAGCCATTTCCATCTATTTTTGTAAATGAAATTTAGATTGTCCACTTAAACCTCTGCTCTCCCCACAGCCACATTTTTCTCCTAAAGAAATAGATGAAGAGACAATAGGTACTGGTGGGCTACGTGATGTTACACAGGTGCCAGGTGTCATGCCAGCCATTGATGTGCCTGGCCTGAATCTGCAAAACCCATTTTCACTTAGGCTTAAATATAGCTTCAGCCAAGTGATCAAACAGGGGAAAAGGATAAAATTATTGGCTACACAGACATGCTGGCTTGTTCCATTTCCTAACTGCCAAATACTTGCCAAGGGTGGTTTACTTGTAAGTGTTTAGAAATGTATACACTGGGATGTTTTTTGTTGTTGTTAAAGATTTAGTGAAACTTTCACCGATACCAATGAACCAACAACAACTTCCCTTTGGCAATGCACAATGAAATGCTACTTGTAACTGCAGTGGCATAATCCAAGCTGAAGTTCCTCCCTCTTTTTTGGATCTTCCCTCCCCCCAGGTAAAATCTGGAGAACTCACAGCAGACATGATGAGACAGATACAGCGCATTGCTGAAACTCTGAATCACGGCCTTGCCACTGAATCTACACCTTTATTGCAGACACAAGGTCTCGTGTTTGAAGAGAAACAAACAAGAAAGATGCAGGTTCACGTTTCCCAAAGTTACCGCTTTTGTACTTCCGTACCTGCTAAAGCAAACCAAACATCTGAAAATTCTCTGTACTCTAGTTCAGCTTTGAAAAAAGAAAATAGAACCTTGTATTTGTGACACCACAGGCAGGATAAGAAAAGAAAAAACATTTTCAAGTTGTCCTCCAAAAGACTTATTTTCCTGGAGCTCTGTTGCACACAACCAGTTACACATTTCCAAACACATTCCAAGACAGTAGCTCAGCTACACTTAGGCAGGTAATTTCACAGACTTTAACAGACAGGTAACATGCATGATGAGTAAAAGCAGCAGGGAACTAAGGAGAGTGATGTAATTACAAATACACACAGCTAGCTAAAAACATTCTGAATATAATTAAGCTTTGAGACATTTCAAGATGTTAGCCAAGATGTTATTAACCGTGAAAAAAACCTGTGGGTGATTTTCATACTTATCAAAATAAGGAACTGTTGAGAACCACTAATCACGTGGGTAAACGCTAAGCTTCCCACACTCAACCCTGCCAATAACTGCAACAATCCTGCTATTCCAGTCTGGAGCTCCTCCAGAGCAGAGATATTTGCTCAAGTTACATAGTGAACTTGCTCTGCAACAAGTTAAACATAAAAAGATCAATATGTAACAACAATTTTTATCTGTTAGGCTCGCCTGGATCAAGATGTTAAGCACTTTTACATGAACCCACATTAAACTTTAGCATAAAGGATATTTCTAAAGCCAAGTTAACATTTTCACAGAAAAGTGTTGAGGAAGAGTGCAAAAGGAGGCTTTGAGAAGCTGTGGTTTAATAATAATTGCTATGAACAGAGGGAGACCCTATGCTTGAGAAAGAGCAGAAACTGTTTTCATTGATTACTTTCCAAACATTTCACAAACTCAAAGCACCAAAGAAACGGAGACAAGCACCTTCTGCACCACTGCAGGAGAGTTCATCTGTATCTCTTACAGGTTGCTGGTACCTGTAATTAAAAGTAACACTTCATCTCCTAACTAACATACCATTTCTTAGGAGCAGATAGAGTTGTGTTCTTATTTAAGTAATAAATGATGAAAAATTCCTGAAAACATTGTCTTGAGACACAGCCTAGCCCAAAAATTTACTGTGAATCCTACAAACTTCAATATATTTATCCAACAGATTTGTGTAAAGAGTGTTTCACTGACCTTCAAAGTCCACATCCCCAACTAATTTGGTTTTTCCTGTAAGAGGATCATGGATATGGTTGATTCCTACGTCAATCACAGCTGCACCTTCTTTGACCATATCACTTGTAATCAACTTTGGGATACCTGGAATCATCAACACATATTTAATTACCCTGGCCAGGTAGTCTCAGGTTATCAGTTTTGAATGACATCAAGGGGTGTGCATGCACAGCTATGCATGCACAAAATAGAATTCTTTCAGTTGAATATTTCTTGATACACCCCACACTGAAAACAACTATTCCTCAATTGCACACAGTTTGTAACTACTACTACCACAGAAAAGAGGAAAAAAAAAAACAAAACCACAAAAAACAACCCACCAAAATTTGTGCCATGGGATATGTTTTGGTTCAAGAAACACACTCAACCAATAAGCAATTTTAACTGTTTAATCCCAGCACATAATGCTGACCCTTCCAGAGAGGACAAAACACCATTTCTTGCTATTTACAGCAATTTGGGAGACCTCTGCACTTGACCCAAAAGCCCCAGCCTGGGCACTGCACACCTTGCTGGCTGCATCTCTCTGGTGTCCTGGGGTAGGAGTTTTTTGCTATTAAGAAATTCCAGCTGAAACAGCCACAACAAGCCACCTCAGCTTTTTCATATGCACCGTATTTCTTCAGCACATTTAAATGTGAAGCATCTTGATATTCATCACGAAAATGTGCTTCAGTCAGGACCCAGAAAACCTAAAAGGTCACTTCAAAATCTAGATAATGAAATGTATCCGTGGCCATATGACTCCTATCAGGAATTTCTTCCCTACCATGCAACCTCCAACTTTCAGTAATGGGAATTTCCAAACTAAAAATTACAATTCGCCTCGCTTCGTGAGCAATTCCATCAGTTTTTTTGTTCTGAGAGGAATATTAGAGTATCTCCAAAAATGGAATCTGAACTCCTCTCTCCCCATCAAAGCAGCTTTCTCTCAGACGGGGAGAAGGCAAAAAGGAAAAGAAACCAAATCCATATGGTTTGAAACTGCAGTTTTATTGGAGGGAAGAGCTGCTGTACAAGGCTTTGGCTCCATGTGCAGTGCTGGAGCACTGCCACTTAGTCATTTGGATACAGGCAATACCAGAACACTCTTTGCTTTCCATTTCTCACTCTCCCATAAGACACCCGCTTGAAACTATGCTACTCATGTTGAGCAAGCCAAGATCTCAAACTCTTTCCTGGCCCATTTGATAATATCTGACTGCATTTCCCTCATCCGCCTCTGATGTAATCCATGACAACCTGTCTGGTAATTGGATAATGCCTCAGCCTTATGGGGGTAAATGATGTGTGTGTTAGGGCTGGAAGCATATTAACAAAAGCTGCACAGTTACACCCTTTGTGAAACGGTTTGATATTAAGCCAAATACTTAATAGCAATAAATGAACTAACCCCCAAACCAAATGAGCATGTCTATGTACTTAAGCCTGCTTTATATACCAAGTAGGAAGGGACACACATTAGAGCAGCTTTTCCTAAAATGCACTGACTGAAGAATATGGGAAAACCTTTCACTGGTAATTTTTGTAGAAAATGATAAATCACATTTTAAACAAAGGAAAAACAAGGCTCTACCTAATGTGAGTCTAGGTGCAAGGACTGTGGAACAGCCAATTTCTAAGAAAGCGAACCAGAATAAAGGCTCTGATTAACCAGCACTTCCTACACAAGAGTACCACAGATCATGTCCCGAGGGACATTGCAAGTAGTCCAAGCAGAAGTTCATCTGGCATTCAGCACAGTCATTACTTTGTCTCTTTACCCCCTCTCGAAATGTACCAGGCAGATTAGTCCTGTTTCTCTCAGCAGACTGGAAAGCCCAGAGAGCAGGAGCAGCAAGCTGACTGTTTCAAGAGTCCTGCTGCTTCCATCACCACCTTGCCTGTCCTGTGGTGGCTCAGGGGCACCGCTGGATAAAGCTGCACTTACACTTCTGCCACGGGGCTGGGCCAATGGCAAAAAGAACAGACTGCATGGGATGCAGAATAGCAGGCCAAGACGGGAAATGATGCAGTGGGATAAAAAGCGTCAGGTGTGCGTAACAGGAAACAGGATGCTTTGGATAGAAATCCAAAAGCTGTGTAGTATTGAAAGAGATTTCAGGGAGGGGCAGGCTGGACAAGAGCAGCATTGTTGGAACTTAAGGTGCAAGGAGTTGGGTAGGAAGAGGGAAGGAATAAACTGCGTGGACAGTTACAATCCAAGTAAGCAAGAAAACTGCTGCCCCAAGCCTGGGGGCAAATGAGAGACAGCACACAGAGATGGATCTTCTCACACCCAGGAGTAACAGAGAAAAGAAGCACCTGATTTGAAGTATTACCAAAACCATGAATGCAAGTGAACAGAAAAGCACTCAGAGGTGGAGCACCAGATCAGAAGAGACTCACTGCAACAAGTCACCAATCAGGAGCCAGGATGCAGATGGCTCTTGTAAAAGTACCACACAGCAAAAGGAATCTTGGTCTTCCATGCAGGCTCATGCAAAAAAACTCTTTTCCATTTGCACATCTTCTGCAGTGGCCTGTAAAAGCAGCTGCTCCAACCTGGCAGGACACAAGTTACCTTTTCTGCAACACTCACTGAACAGGTAACTCATTTCTGGGGAGTGTGTGATCCCAGAGGTACAATGTGCACAGTTCTCACGTAACAAAAGGAAGCTTGGAGTGATTCCACCTTTCTAAAGCACAACCTTCCCCCAGAGCACCCACTGGGGCAGGGCTGTGTGCTGTTTCCACAACGTAGCCCTAGGTTTTTTCATCATTCCAAGTATATCTCAAGTTCTGCAATGACTGCTGTATCATGCTCCTGTTACAAATGACACGAGGAAAGTAATGGGAAAGGTAAACATGGCTGAATTGCTGCTGGACCATTTAACTCCAAGCATAAACAATGACAAACCATGTTCAGCACAAAAATCAGAAGCGATGATTAAACTGGAAGCAGTGAATTTGGATGAAAAGTTACTGATTTATTTCCAGTTTCACACCATTGTTATATGTCTTTTATTCACAGTGGTGAATTCTGGTCAGGCCCACAGTCGAACAATTAGATGTGGGACAAATAAGTTGTTTCTTGCTCCTGGCCTGCCTTAGGAAAGAGGCAGTGAAGTTAAACCCTGAAGGAAAGGGCATCTCACTTCAACAGGAAGTGACAAGCTTTAGACAGGTACCTGTCTGTCTTCACCTAGAAAATACTTAAGTCAGTCTTGGGTCTTGAGGATGAGAAAGAGTGGGAAAGGGAGCAGAAAAGAGGAAAGACACTACCCTCTTGTAGTCCTACAAAATGGTACAAGAGAAGGATGATATCCCTGAGCTGCAAAGGGACCCAGAATTTTACCAAGGTTATAGTAAGTTGGGTTGTTCGGTTTTCTAAAATTAGCTTGTATTTCTACTTGTAATACCTGTAAACAAATAACAAAGGCCGCTTAGAAGTAGAGTTCCACTTGTTTCTTTGGGACAGATTAGTTAAACTCTAAGTATTTCAGTTTACATTACTTTAGAGTATAGACACTAGCCTTTCAGCCCTCTTCCTCTAGGCAATTACCATTCTCTTTCTCTTGACATGATAATTGTAAGAGAGAAAAAACCCCAGCCATTAATAGCATAGGTTACCCAGACCTCCAGTTAATTTGGCAAGGTTGGCCTTAATTCTAATAGCGGGGGAATGATACCATGGTTTTATGAATGCAGCCTCCAGCTGATTTAAAGAAACCCTCCTGTCAAAATTTAAATGACTCATGATTTTTCCATGGCACAGAGAATGTTTTAATTTACATAATTATACCTGTATGAACTATGCACTGACTGGTTCCCAATCTTGAGTTCACTCTGAAGTCTCCCTAAGGGAAAAGTGTCACATGTGACGAGAAACAGTTTATGAGTCTGCAAATGTGAAGGGCAAGAACAAAGAGCCAAATCACTTGCCCTTCCTACAATGAAAAATCCTACCCACTGCAACACCTTCAGTGAGCACGAGCACGGATTATTCAGTGAAACGTGAAACAGTGCCACAGACACAGACTGCGAAGTCCTCTTTTGAGGTTTGAAATGCTGCAATTGGAGTATTAACAGCAAGCAGTATTACCTGCAGCAACTATTACTATGTCAGCGAGCTGCACATGGATATTGAGCTGCTCTTTTGGGGTGTATCTGTGAGTAATGGTCACTGTAGCATCACCTGAAATGGAAGAGAAAAACAATTAATTGTCAGGTATAAAATGCTATAAAAAGTACAGCATTTATTTCAGGTGCAAATTACTTACTTTGGTACATTAACAACAGTACAGATGATCAGATTTGCCTTGGGATGTGACTTTTAAATCAGCATAGGCAAAACACTCACAACACTTGCTGCTCACACATATGACAAAACATTTGTTCTTAAAAATTCTCCCAGGATGAATTTGTTTATATACTGTGGACTGAATTCCCTTCCACGGGAAGGGAAGCCCTTCCATGGCTTCGTTACGTTCAGTAGAACTCCACAAATCAAACCCAGCACGGAATCCAGTGCCTGCTTTTTCAAGCCCAGTTTGTACAGGGTGCCACGAGACTCGGTTGTTTGCCACACACACAAACTTCAACACAAGACCACCAGTAGAGGCACAAAAGCACATATCCTTCTGCTCCTGCGGACACCCACACTTCTTGGCAAGAGCTACGAATAAACCCTCCCCGTAAGACAGGAAAAACCCTTGTGCTGTTTGATGGAGATACTGAGGAGAGACCACAACATGAACAGTCACAGGGAGAGCGTCTGAAGTTTCCCACTGCATCCAACAGCAGGTGTGGTACTCCCTCGAGGACTGCCCAAGCAAGCAGCAAAGAGAACAGCTCTCAAAAGAAGACTCCTCACAACCCTCTCTGCAATTATTTGTACTGCACAGTGTTCAGGTGTTACATACCTCCATCTCTGCCCTCCACTTATCACAGACACCTAGGTCATGTTATTTGCAATTAAACTAAAACCTTTTGCCTTCTCAGACATTACCATCACACCTGCTTCCTCTGGAATGCGTCTGACTGATCTAGTCTGTGCCTCTCGTCTTATTAACTCTCTCAGGCATCCCATCTTCAACCTTTCTGTGCTCTGGCTTCTCTGCTCTTTCCCCTCACCCTTTATCCCACTTCTTCAGGCTCTACAGTGCACATCATCTCCCCAAAGACAAGCAGATCAAGACATTTGCAGATAATGAAAACAGAAAAGTACAGGCTTGAAAAAAATAGAGGAGTCTTCTGATACCTGCTTTAAGCAAAAGAAGTATGTCTTGCCCAAAATCACCATCACCATTACTCAGCAGAAAGGTTGAGAAAAACCAATGGATAAAATCCAAAGTTACATGGTCATCTCTGAGGAACAAAATTGGTCCTAATTTGCCTCTAAGATTTTAGTGAGGAATGTGTCTGTAGTCAGCTCCTGAAACCAAGTAATTGCTTTCACTACCAAAAAGGAAAGGAGAAAAAAAAAGGGAGAAAAAAAAAAAAGCCCCTACCTTGAGAATACCAGTCCAGAAGCTTACAGACACCTCAGAAAGGGGAGGTTTTCCATATATTTGTGATCATGCCCAAACAGAAAATAAACAACTATTTTTACACTGCTACTTCTGCTGAAAGAAGAGGAATATATTTAACAATTAAGATTCCACATCACACTCCCAAGTCAATTCCCCTATCTTATAAATAGGTCAGAAAGAGTGTCTTGACCTGCCTACACCAAACATTATTTATTTTGGAAGGTGTTCACATAGCTTTTCCATCTGATCAGATATTGCCACCTGAAGGACATGAGTGTATCTACATATGCAATATCACAAGACAGAACCCAATTTTTAATTTTTGTTCATAATCTATAAAGAAAACCAACTAAAACCTATAACAAAAAAAGAAATAAAAAATAGTACCATAGACACATATCCCTTGCATCATTTCTCAATAAAAAGTATTTAATCAAATCAGCCCAGTTGCTGAAAAAACTCTTTCTTGACTGATAACCTGAGAAAGTTCTTTGTCAGCATTTCATTGCAGGCCTTCTCTGGTCTCTAGTCTCCTGAGTTTAAGAAAAAAAAAAAAGAAAGCTGAAACCATGGCCTGGCCTGCCTTAGTTTCCACACACCATCCAGGCTGGTCTCTTGCTGCTCAAGCACAGAATATGAACCAGATCTTCAAAGAAAGCCCCATCTGTGACTCAGGGAGGAAAACTCCACCAAATCACCCCAAATACATAAGTATTTATCATCATGTACACAGCATATACATACACACTTAATGCCAGATCATTATCAGAGAAGTACATGTTCCTTTGTTTTCTCATTGCCAGCTGCTTTATACTATGTGCTAACACTTAGCAGACTGGAAAACTAGAACACTACCTGAGAAATAAATCCATTTCTTCAGACTAGGCAAAGATAATTTTAAGACGAGTTAATTCTTTCTGTATCTAGGCTTCAGTGTCAGTAAGGGGCTACCTGAACATTCTTCTGTCCCCACACCAAATATGTGACATACTCAGAACCATTGGCAACGCCAGCAAGTAGGGTTGCCAGGGAAGTCATCTGACATGTCAGGAACCAGAACACTGGCAGAAGACCATGAAGCACCACAAAAAACTCATGGACGGCCCCCCCCAAAACAAGCTGCACTACCAGACAGTCAAACAGGAACTAGAAACCCAGGATACAAGACAACAAAACTGAGCCATGGATCCAATCAACTCAAAAGCTGGAAGCTGCAAACGGTATTTAGTTACAGCTAAAAACTGCCCATGCAGCTGCTGAGGGTTTTGCAACAAGCTGCTGAAAGCATCATGGGTCACTAGGCCTCCTTATTTCCATGTGGGAAACGTGTAAGTAGTTTGTTACATGACTTTGTGTTGTACCTATTTCAAACAAAGCCTACTTCAAACATCAGCTGCACTGCCCGTAACACATGTCACTCAATATTTGCAGCAAATGGCAAAAATGCTACTAATTTTTGTGGGAACGAGGATGTGACCAGAACTATGCACTGCTGGTAATTACAATTCAAGCACTGAGAGAAGTTCCAAATAGCAAGTTTCCCACAGAGGCTGAATGGAAAAACCAACTCTATTATTAGTAGAAAGCTTTTAGTGTTTTTATATATTAATAACAGATTTCACTCTGCTCCAGTTAAATAGGCCTGGGATTCAATGTCCATGTTTACCTCATTTGTGCACACCACCATAGCAGTTTCTAACATCAAAATGAAGTTGCAAAAGGGCAGCATTCTATCTAAATTATATTTGTTTTCATTTCTGCAGCACAATTATAGCAGCACATACAGGCTTCTGTAATTAGAATTACTTAAAAATATTTCCACCACAACACCCAGTTTCTGGGGGATATAAACTGCACTGAAGAAAGTAATCACAGAGCTCACGCTGAAAAGTTCCTTGGTTGCCATTTGTGTATTTTCATAAGCAACACCTCACTGACATAGCACAGCACAAGGGTCGTGCCACACCTTTATTTTATTCATACATGAATGTATAGGTGTGTATACGTATGACAAATGCTATCAATATTGAACAAGCATGAGGATAAGGCATATAAACAGCTACATTGTATAAACGTCACAGGAGCAGCTCTTCAAGGCTTCACAAGGGTCAGTACTACCCTCAAGAATCAGCTGAAATAGCAGCTGTTTCAAATGGAGGAGGAAGTGAAGACTTAATACCAGAACAAGTCCAGAAACTGATCTCCTCAGAATAAGTCAGGAAATGTGTTAGCAAATTTATTTTCTTGGTCTGGTTGCAAGTATTGACAAGAGTGGAAAGCTTTCTCTTTAATCTGAGTCCTCTGATCAGCTTTATTTTCAGGACTTCACAAATGGAAACATTGGGACAACATTCCTGGACTTACCTCCAGGCCTTTCGTGCTCTCCATCAGTATGTAAAAGCATTGAAATAGGCATTCCAACATTTTTAGATCTTCCAGCTACAAGAACATTTTTTCCAAATGTTTGTATTCCTTGTAGAAAAAGAAAATTAAAAAATTATATTCCACTATTTTGATACATCTAAACCCTTCCTCTCAATCCCCATGACAGAATTATTTTTGTTGTGGACTGCTGACATCAACACGACTTGAAAATCCACAAGGCTGAATTTGAGGGACGAATCCAACAAACAAATCCAAATCCAAAATAACTTTCAGCTTTTACCTTGCAGAAAGAAAACTGACAACTCATTCAGGTTATCTGAATCGCCCTTAGCAAGGACCTTATTTCCTTGCTCCAGCCACAAAGGGAAGCACTTATGTCTACCAATAAGAACATGTACATCCTAAAGAAAAAATTACAACTCTTGAACACATACACATTTTTCCCCTTCCAGTACTGAATTAAGTGCTCCCATTTTTTGTTCTTGTTTTTTCCCCCCTTCTCCACAAGAACTTAAGCATTCAAATCTTCTATTTGACAAATAATTGTGTCAACAACAGCACAGAAAATTTCCTGCAAAACTATAAAATTCAGGAAGTTACTGAAGTGTTCCACCAAGTACTACCGTCTACACTTAATTAATCATTGTGCTAATGGCACAAGAGCCCATCCACTTGGCAACTTATTATTATTCAGATTAATACTCTGAACGTTTGTTCTTCAATCAGCCCAATGCATTTAGATAACCTAGACCTTTTAGCTTACACCTGAGTTAATCCTTTGTTCATCTCCCAGGATAAAAAAGAGCTTCTGGACAAGTGAGTCTCTTACCCATCCGTTTGATGATTTCCCAGACGGCAGCAGCAGTGGCGGGGATGATGGAAGTCTGATCGAGACACAGACGTCCAATATTCATGATATGGAATCCATCCACATCCTTTTCAGGGGCGATGGCGTTACAGACTGTCCGTTCATCTATGTGATCTAGGAGACACACACAGCTCTCAGCTACAGCTCCTTCACTTGTCAGGTGTCATCAATACCATCAGTCTCATTACACAAACAAGCACACAGCCTGGATCTAGCCAGGGTAATTAATTACTGCTCGTGATTGAACAAACTGCACTCCCCCTAAAGGCAATTTCACCTTTTCAAGCAGTTTACTGAAAAGGCATTTGTCACCGTGTTAATACAACAGATTCTGTCAAAATATGAGAGCCCAGTACTCAGCAGAGAAGGAGGACAGTAACTATAAGAAGAAATGTTTAAGCAAGTCATGTCAGAGTCACTTCTGCAATCTGGAAGTCTTAAATATGAAGTGGCTCAAAAACCCCAACAAAGCACAGGAGAACAGTTATATACATTCTTCTGGTTTCTAAGCCCACAGAGGATACATGAGCTAATTTTTAAACAAATTCATGGAAATCTCAAGCTGAAGTAACTTTGCAGGTCTAGCTTTCCTTTTGCAGCAATACTATTCTTTTAGTCAACTGTTAATCAGTAGGACCAAAACATATCCTTCTTCATTAGAAAACTGAGAATACACAAAACTGTTTGATATCGGTGATCTCAAAACACTGAATATGGCTTAAATGGCATTGCCTGCAGATAATTTTGAATTCATATCTATTCATAGTGAATATTTTTCACATGTACTAATGATACAGGACAGCTCTGCACCTGCTTAAAGCTTATACTGCATAAACATTAATACTGATTATGAAAAAGTGTGTTTGCCAGACTTCTCTCTGCAGAGTTACAAACCCAAGTATAAACCTGGAATACCTAACACCCCAGAGGAACAGCTCCACAAAACATCCCATATTGATCCAAAAAGCCAACTGTGTTTAATGACTGACCCACAGCCTGCTGAGAGCCCCAAAATGGCAGTGACTGACCCATGTCCTTACCCAAAGCGGTAGTGACTGACCCATGGCCTGTGGTAACCCAGACCTGTTGAAAGGTTTTGTCTGGGAGAAAGTCAAGCTGACCTCCAGAGTGAGTAAATGAGGAGAAAGCCACTGACCCTCCCTGGGTCAATGACCAGTTTGTTATTGAACCTCCTGAGAATTTGGTTGTTTCCCTTGAACACCAGTAAGAGTGAATCAAAGTACCTTCCCTTAAACCCGACAAGTAGGCTGGGGCTTTACAATTTTCATCTCAGAGCAATTGCTTTTTGCATCTTTTAGATCACTCATTCTAGCCACAATCTGAACAGAACCCTGTGTGGCAAGATACCCCAGTGTCCAAGACAAAGAGCACTACAGGAGGTTTAAAAAAAACAAATAAAGGAAAATGAGTGTCAGTAAGGAAATTCAGATGTTGCCAGTAAAACATTTTAGAGACATAAACAGGATGTTTTAATTTAGTAGGTTTTTGTGGTTTTGTATTAAAAGGAGCTAGATAATTAAAAGATAAGCATGTAATACAACTTCAACCATGGTAATCGCCCGTTAAAAGATTTCCAATTAAAAAACCCCTAAAGTTAAACCAGGCTGCTATGATTTACAATTTAATTCTCCATATTTTGACGGGAGGAAGTTTCCTTCTGCATCCTAATGAGAAAAGACTGTAGAAATTAAGATATTAAGTACATTGATGAAAGAGTCTCCTACAACTGAAACTTGCCTCACAGAGACTGAAAGCAACCATAACCTTGTTTTTATGTAAACTTGGGGATTAAAAATAAAACAAACCCAAGAAATTTGGAGTAACCTATTAAGTGGCTTTTGCAAAAGAGAACTTGTTACCCTTAGGCAAGTCAGTTGTTCATCCAACACAAACTTGGCAGCCATGCTTTTCCTTGTGCCTGGGATGAGTGGAACACTGCTCTGAAAAATACCTCCCCCACACTGTCTGTCTTTAGCTTCCCAGAACCAGACAGATAATCGATACAATTATGTAAAAGAAAAAACAAATCATGCTTTACATGGATATTTTCCATACTCAAAACTGATTTGCAGAATTTCAGTACAGGGTTTACAGTACTGGGAAGAAATGCAGCTGCACAGCTGGGGACAAGTGAGCTGTGGGCCTGAGAAGGGGATGTGGACACTTTCCTTCTCCTTCAGGGACGCTTTCAGAACACTGTCCTGGGCAGGCCACCCCAAAACAACAAAACAATCAACCCAACTCAAACCACAGTGACAGTCACTATGTTATTTAATGAGCAGATTCTGTTTGCCCCAAGGAATGCATTTTCCTAGTTTGCCTCCATATGACTTCTTTATTTCCAGAGGAACAAAATAATTTCTTAATTATCTTACTGTCAGTTTCATAAAACATCAACTGATACCTGTACAAATTTCCTTGCTGTCATTTCAAGACACTCTCCAGGCCAAGTTCCCCTCTGCACTCCTCCTCTCCCTTGTTAGCTAAACTTAAAAGATTACACTGGACATCACTTGTCAAGCATTTGCACGCAGAGAAACTCCTATTTACACAACTGCCTCTGGTGCTGCCACATGAAAAATAGACTGGTCTTCAAAAGGGAAGACAAATGAAAGTAATAACATAGCACAAAAGGGAATTGAAAAAAATACTGTATGGATTTTCATCTTCTGTCTCAAATAGATTAACATTTCGAGGCCACCTCCCAGGCAACTCAAACTAAGATACAGGAAAGTCTCCAGAAAACTATCACAAGTAATGCACTCAAAAGGTACACAGAAAAGAAGTTCTCCTCAGGCAAAGATGACAATACTCAAAGTTAAGTTGCCCAGGCTCAGGATAGTGCAACAAAAAAAAGCTATTTCTGATTCCATTTTTAACCCAATGTTGATCAAAAGAGACACACCTTGTGTGGTTTATTGCAAAAAAGCCCCAAACCCCACACAACAACCTCAATCCTGGAATAACCAGCCTCCACGGATAAAGTTTTCAGAGCTTCTAGGTTTTGTCTCCTTCCATTACAGAGCAAATAAAAAAAAGAATTTGGAAAATGCGCTAACTTAGCTTTTGGCCCTTTCGTTTATTAAGATCCTTTGAGGAAAAGAATAATTCAGTTTCTGAGTTATATTTGACATCTGTTACAGAAAGAACTTACTGAAGATTTCCAGTTGATGATAAATTGTACATTTAACTTTGCTATACAGACACTGCAATATCGACAAAGTTCTGCTATTGATGAAATTGTTCCAAGGCTTTTCCTAACACAAGCAACAGCCATGCCTGTTGGATGGAGGCTAATTAGTCTTCACGTAGTTATCGTGACAGATCTGCCACAGCTCTTGAGAGGAATCTTTAACCAATTTTAGGACTAACCCTTATTTAAGGACTTCAGCATTTCAGTGTAGAAGCATCAAACACTTCAGCTGACACAGCTAGAATTATCTTCAGGCTTTTCTTCTTTTCTCATGTTGATCAGGTTTAAATTCACTACATTTCAAGACTAGAAGAAGTTCTGAACTGTGCACTGATGAAAGCAGACAGCTCAAGAGCAGACTGTAGTGACCTGATATCCTCCTCATAAACAACAAATGCATTCCTGCAAGTGGTACCTAACCTTTTCGCTGAGTACCCTCACCAGTAAGACGCAGGACACATGACACCTCCCATTTTTGGGGAACACAGCACTGGACTGGGAGTCCAGTGTAGGAGCCTGCTTCCTTCACTACAGACTTCAGACTGGATGATTTCCATCCCTAGGCTGCCAATGCTCCATCTTTTGCAGTTCTCATTGCTGCAATGGAACTTTGTTAATTACATCACCTGCTGTTGCTAATCTCTGTTAGTGGGAGAGACGTTCTTTCAAAGGAAACCGACCACATTCCATCAGCTCTTACCTTGAAGGCCAGGATGTGACTCCTTACTTGTATTATACTTCCACCTTGTGGCAAATTTATTTCAGTACATGGCCCATTTCAGGCAGCTTTCATGTAAAACCAAGTGCAAACCCTCCTCATCATGAACACTGCTGTTTGTTACAAATACAACCAAAGCATTTTTTCCTCCATGCCTCCCAGCACATGCCCCAGTTTTGCTGTTTTATAGATAAAAAAGAGTTTAGTTTTCTTTTCTCTGCAAGTTTTATCACTGCATAAATACCACTTTGCCAGCTACTCTCCGGTGATATTTCAGTGAGATTTTATTACAAATTAGGAGAAGGAAAATAAAAACCCGAAAAATTTAGTCAAGGCTTTTAGGACCTTCGCACAAAGTTCATCAGGAACGTTAGGACCAACAAAGAAAACATCAACAAATGTTTAAGGTAAAACCTGGAATCACTATAAGAAAGTCTATAGCATCACCTGCTACAAAGCATAATTTTGCATGATATAAGAGGATGAAAGCATGCAACTCAAGGCTGTTTTCAGTGCAACATGCTAAAAAAAAAAATAAAGATAATTAAACTGGATAAATTATGTGAAATGCCTTGAAACCACGCTGACCGATCATTTAAAAAGGCAAGTTTTACATATTTAATTGTTCTCAGGATTTTTTTCATCTTTAAAATGAACTGCACATTCAACCAAAAAAAATTAACATCTCAGCTAACCCTTCATTACGCATGTCCTCTTTCAAGAGTTTCTTATATCCCTAAGGTGCACTTGCAGCCCAGAACTATTAAACTCTTTCCTCTTACATGGATTGTATATGAGGAGCGGAACAAAGATGTCACATACCTGGGAGAGGTAGCTGAACTAATAAACCACTAACTCTTGAATCCTTGTTGAGTTTTACTGTCATATCCAAGAGCTCTTCTTGTGAAATGTCTTTAGGCCTCAGTATGATCTCACTAGAAATGCCTGATAAAAACAAAAAACAGAAGACATGTCAGAATAAGGAAATTGAGTGATGTGCGGCATAGTCACTTAGTCCAAAAATCTAAAAATCTGTCTGATTCTTAACAACTGTTTCCAAACACCATTTTGAGATGCAAAATGAACCTTATGGCTCCCACTCAAATCACATTAAAACTACTTTCTTCATACATCCATGCAATTCCTTAGGTCCATCAGAGAAAACACGGAAGAAATTGGTGCAAATTTTAATTAAGACACTAAGGGGATTCCTCCTGCTTTATTTTTTTCTTTTTAAATAAGAGTATCTTGTGCTTACTAAAGGAATATTTATATGACATACCCACAGCTGCAGCTGCTTTCATCTTGTTCCTGACATAGATGTGACTGGCTGGATTGTCTCCTACTAATATGACAGTGAGGTGAGGCCTCTGGTTCCCAGCGGATATCCACGATTCCACATCCCTTCGAACTTCCTTCAAAACCTGGTGAGCAAGCTTTGTCCCTGAGATAATGGTTGCTTCGTCACTATAAAAAGATACACAATACTTAGGTCTAAAATTTCACCAGGAAGAAGACACCTTTAAGTGTATGATCTACCATTTTAAACACGGCCAAATGTTTTGATTCATGTGCCAGCATTTCAAATATTATTTGAAAAACATTAACACACTACAAATCTACATGGGAAAGTATTTCCCCACTCTCTTATCTCAAGAGGATGGATGTGCCATCAGTGCACATGGAAGAGGAGCTCACCAGCCACAACTCACCTTCTCAACACACATAGCCAGCCACATAAACTTATATGAACTCCTGCATTTTGGCATAAAACGTGAGAATGTTCTTATGCCCTTAGGTTTTACTGGTTTAAGGGAAGTTACCCACTTCCCTCCTCAAATTTCCTTAAAAATGGATTTGACATAGGATTATTTACACTATTTTTTGTTCAACCCTCAATGACATATTTCTCAAATTTCATAGCTGCTGGGAAGGGAGTCAGTAAACAGCATTTCTCACATCTGTAAAATATAAAAATAGCAAATAGTGAAATATGTTGATGGTTCTTAGGTTTAGAATCTATTAGTTTAAGTCCTTTGATGGAAATATCATACAAAAACTGTATGAACAAATAAAGCATCGCCTGTACAGAAAGCTTACACTGCAGCAGGCTATTCAAGACATTGAAACTAAGTCATAAATTATTATTATTGTAAATTTGATACACATTAAAACATTGACCAGGTGTTGGTCAGGTCAATAACAGGTTTAATGATAGATTTGTGACAGATTTCATGACCAAGTTAAATGACAGACTTAGTATGTGTTACTACACCATCCTGTCCAACTGTTATCCCACCCACCCAAGGATGCTCTTACTCTGAACCCAGCATGGATTTACAATAGAAAATTGCTCTTGTTCATGAATCCAGTGACTTGCAGGACATGACAGAAACAAAGATCTGCACTGCTATTTTAGATTAATTTGTACTCTAAAAGCCAGAGATCATACTGAGCATCACAACAGGACATGTCTCACACCTCATAAAAACCTCTGGAAAATTACTAGTGCAGAAACATCTGTGTTTTGCAGAACTGGAAAAAACAGTTACTAGCAGCACAGAACAGAAGTAGGATATGTACTGGTCCAGAAATACAGCTGTTTCTCCCAAAACTGGCAGAATCAATTCTCAATATACAGACTATCCAAGGGGTCCGATGCTTATTTTAATGGCTGTTCAGCTCACTCACCTTTTCATTCTTGAAATCACAAAGATAGTGCTTTCAGCATTGGCACATGTGATCTGCTGAATCCCTTTAGGCAACTTTCAGCCAGGTCTTAAGACAATTACGTATAAATGAAAAGGGTCACAAGCAGGCGCTCAGACAGACCCTCCCATGGACAAACAGGCTCATAGCTGCAGCGCTGCAAAACCAACACCAGAATCCCTTTACAGACAGCGCGATTAAATTAAACACAAGGGCTGATTATTGGCAGGACACTGATCCCCACCGCACCAAAGCATGTCCTGTTTGCCACCACATGATGGATATATACAGTAATTCTATATAAATCCACTGACAGGCTCTTTAAGGTACCAGGAGCAAGAAAACGTGTGCTCACAGTTTCCCCTCTGGGAAGGGGCAGGAAGGTCACACCGCAAAGGCTACTTCAATTTCAAGGGCACCGCTTAAATCCCCGGTGGATCACCAAGGCCACGGCCCGCTCGCCGCCCACTCTCCTGCTGGTTCTCCCCCGTTCCTCCGGGAAAACCCGCGGAACTCGGCGGGGATCCAAGGACATCCACCCCAAAGGGCGATCGCGGGGGACCCGAGCCCGCTGATCCCTCCGGCGTTTCGCGCTCTTTGGACCCGCCGCGCCATGAGGGGTACGAGGATGAGAAGGAGGAAGGAGGAGAATGAAGAGGAAAAAGATCCTATCGGCGCGAGGTACCTGGCGGCGCTGCGAGGGGAGCTGCTAGTGCTGCGAGTGAGGCTTCGCCACCGCCTCAGGGGCGCCCAGCCGGGGCGCAGCAGCGCGGCAGAAGAGGCGGAGGAGAAGAAGGCGGTGGTGGCCGCCGCCATTTCGGTCGGTCCCCACGGACGGAAGCGCCGCCGCAACCAAGCGACGAGGAGAGGAGGCGGGGCCTCTGCCGGCACCGGGAGAGCGGCGGGAGCGGGCGGAGCTCGGGGACGGGTGGAGCTGAGGGAAGGGCGGACCTGAGGGAAGGGCAGACCTGAGGGAGGGGAAATGCTGAGGCACGGGCGGAGCCGCCGGTCGACGTGACAGGGACGTTGAGTCTCAGGGTATAGCTGGAGCCACGCCTATGGTGCCCCAAACATGGGCTCAGGCTGCAGCCTTTGGTTCCCCTGAGCTGCTGTTCCCGTCACAATTTGGAATGGGCAGACAGAGCTCCACGGACAAGCATCCGTGCCCCTCATAGTTATTCCCTGAACTCTCGTGTTTTTTGAGGGGGAAGTCTCATGGAATTGCTTGCAACTTGCATATTGGTGCCTTTTGACACGTTCAATGGCAGATTTTATACTAAAAAATCGTCTGTGCAGAGTGGAAGAAGAAAACAAACCAAGATCTGAAACAGCATATAAAAAAGCATGCCAAAATAATAACAACACCCTCACTAGCCTACTGACAGTGGGAAAGTTCCTTTATGAAGTTGGGAAAAGCTTTGGAAAGATGTGTCAACTCAGAGAGGCTTCTTGTTCTGCTATGGTCCTGGCAATGTTTTTGGTAAGTTAGGTGTTTCCAAAAGGAATGTGGCTCAGGTAGTTCCACAGACAGTGTGCATGATGGGTTTTAATGGCTTGTCCTTTCTAAGATATTACTCGTATCAAATTATACCCTAGATAAAAAGACCCCATTGTCCGCCCGTCCCTCAGCACCGCCCATCCCTCAGCATCTCCCATCCGCCGCGCACCCGGTCCTGCTGCTTGTCCCGGCTCTTCCCGTCGTCGCTTGGTTGCGGCGCCGCTTCCACCTGTGGGCTCCGACTGACAAGGCTGCCACCACCACAGGCTTCTTCTCTTTCTCCTCCGCGCTGCTGCTCCCGGGCTGGGCGCCGCTCAGGGCACGGCGAACCTTCACCTTCCTCCCGGCTCCCGCGCCGGCTGCAGCGCCGGCAGCGCCTCTCGCAGCGCCGCCAGGTACGCGGCGCCGGTCGGGGACTTTCCCCCTCGCTCCTTCCTTCTTGTCCTCCTCGTGCCCCTCACGCTGTGGCGGGAAGCGCGCGGCGGGCAAAAGGGCGCGAAACGCCTTGGGGGACTGCGAGGAACATTTTACCAGTATTTGGTGGGGGATCGAACGTGAAACAAAGGTTCTGGTAATACTTTTGGAAAGGAAATAAAATAAGTATCAGTGAAAACAGTGATAAACATTTATAATGACCTTCACAAATATTACTGTATTATTTAAATGCATGTTTTCATGGAGAAACAAGGAAATAATTTCTATCTGATTTATCTGAAATAGTAGTTTCTGTACTACAAAATAAGTGAAAGACAATAATAACTATTCCTACTACAAGTAGTAACAACTCCTTCTATATAGTGACAGTCTCCAGATTCTGTCAGATATTTGCAGAAGTGTGTGCTATTTTGACTTTTTCACTGGTTTTCATCATTAGTCAAACAAACCAGGTAGTCCATTTGAATAGCAAGGAACATAAAATGAGCTCTAAATTTGAGCAGATTCTGCTCAGACTTTGCCATTTCCCAGTGCAGTTCAGATCAGCTCAGTTTGTAATAGTGAGGAGTATTTGCTTTGCCACGACTCTTTCTGAAGACTGTGACTCATTATAGGACTCTGCAGGAGTGACAGTGAGGTGTCCAGTTCGTGCTTGAGCTCCCTGCCAGGACTACAACAGCAGAGAACAGGGATTTTCAGCCTTAGGAAGCTTCTCTTAAGCTTGATTGACATACCTAATTGGGTTTAACTTGTCTTTTGGGTTATTCTAAAAGAATCATTAAGAATTACAGATGTTGCCAAGAATTCTAGTGTGGAGTCTAACCACAAATTACAAATTCTGTGTGATAAGGGAACTTCCTGTGGAACTTAAATTAAAGCTTATTCTATTAAAGAAAAAAAAATCACAAATTGAAATACTTTTTTTTTCTGATAACAAATCATCAAAACCCCCCCAGCATTTTATGTTGCTTTTACTTGGGTATGCAGATAAAATTAGCACTGCTACTGAAGTCAACAAAACACGCCTTTCTGAATTTAAAACAAATCTAATCCACACTAAAGTTCCCAGCAATCTCCATACCTTGTCACTTGCCAAATCGTTCTTCAGCTGACTTTGGTTTTGACAGATCTACTCACCAGATGACTTAAAGGTTTGGGATAACACTCATAGACAATCCCAGAAAGTAACTTTACTCTGGGTCAGTCACATAACTAAAAAAAACCCTCAGAAATTATATGTCGGGTCACAAGTTTAAACGTACTTTTCATGTTAAAAGTTCAGCAAAGGTGTTGTATTGCTGATGTTATCTATATAAGCCTCTCTAAGATCGTGGCATTTTCTTTATTGAAAGTATGTGTATTTTTCCAAAGCATCTTGAATATTGTATAGACTCCAAGAGAGTTATGCACATATTACTGTTGGTATTCCCTTCTATATCTTCACAGTGTTACCGTATTCTTTGTGGGGAGCGTTATAAATGAGAGGCACAATTCCAATATGCCCAGTATAGCCAATGTATTTAATTTGTTTGATAACATTTGAGCAGACAGCGCTGGGTGTGTGGGAGTCTGTGCTCCCCACACACACACCGACTGTAAGTTTCTGCCAGTATTTATTGAACCCATCATACATATTCATAAGCAGTCCTCAGCAGTTTTCGGCGGTCTCATTTCCTGTTGTGATGTCCAGTTTCTGTTTCTCGGTTGTGTTGTCCATAAATCAGTGATTTCCAGTGTCTGTTCCTCACTGTGATGTAACGTTTCTATGCCTCAGGACCATAAATCAGTGATTTCCTTAGCCCAATTTCTATTCTATCAATAGTTTTTTCCACTTGCACTTCCTCCTTTTGTTTAGGCAATTACAAATTTTTCTAACACATTTTAAAACTATAGTTCAAAAATTCTTATTACAAAGCAGATTAAAGCTTATATTAATTACTTGCAAGCAAGTACAAAGCAAATAAGCAAATAAGCTGTTTGTTAAAAGCCTACTGTTATATAGCTGCCTCTTCCATGCTTTACCTGGCTTTTTAAAATTCATCTTTGCAATAATCCCACGGTCTTTGTCCACCGGACCCCTCCAAACATATGCAATGTCTGTATTTTTTGATCGACATGAATCACAGCTTAATCTCTCACAGGAATTAGACACACTGCAGCAGTAGTGTCCAGCAGCTGCAAAGCTCCCGACTCTTCACATCTGTTTTTCTGTTGTTTGTTTGGGGTTTTTTTGTTTGGTTTTTTTAACAGCAGAAAGTTTGTGTCCAACAGAGGTTTGAGAGTACCCTACCTTTACCTTGCTGAACTTGTGTGCTTTTTTCTGTGAGGCAAGGACCGATGGCTGCTGCCCATGTTTTCATTCTGGCACAGGTATTTCGTTCAGAGCTAACAGTGGAATGGTGAAGGCGGAGGAGAGTGGCTGTAAAAGGCCGAAAAAAACGGGGAAAGCCACGCCCGCCATCCCGCTGGCGAGGGTCCCCCCCGAAGGACGATGGCCGGGTAGCCGAGCCTGCCGCCCCCTCAGGCGTTTCGCGCCCTTTTGCCCGCCGCGCGCTTCCCGCCACAGCGTGAGGGGGACGAGGAGGACGAGGAGGATGAGAAGGAAGGGGCGAGGGGGGAAAGTCCCCGACCGGCGCCGCGTACCTGGCGGCGCTGCGAGGGGCGCTGCCGGCGCTGCAGCCGGCGCGGGGAGCCGGGAGGAAGGTGAAGGTTCGCCATGCCCTGAGCGGCGCCCAGCCCGGGAGCAGCAGCGCGGAGGAGAAAGAGAAGAAGCCTGTGGTGGTGGCAGCCTTGTCAGTCGGAGCCCACAGGTGGAAGCGGCGCTGCAACCAAGCGACGAAGGGAAGAGCCGGGACAAGCAGCAGGACCAGGTCGCGGCGGGGCGGGTGGAGCTGAGGGATGGGCGGTGCTGAGGGACGGGCGGTGCTGAGGGCGGGAGAGGCTCATCCTTAGGATGAGCAATGGTAAGGTAATGGTAAGGGAGGTTTGTTTAAGAAAACCTGTATGCCATTTCTTTTTTGTGCCAAGTCGTTTCTGCAGAGGGCATAGGAACCTGCTGTTTATTTATCCTGACGCTGGAAACCCCTTTAAGTGTAGCGCTTTCACTTCAATATGTTCAGCTACTTTAATCAAATAGCAGTGGTGAAAACCCCCAAACTATAATACTTGTTGCTGGCTTGGTGGTCGATAGCTTCTCTTTCTATGTGGGAGAGGATAGTGAGCTTAGATCCATGGAGCAAGGTGTTTGGCTGGGTTTTTGCAGAAGCAGGTGTTCCTCTGTTTTTTTATGTTAAATGGAATATATTTTTCAAGGACTTTTCCTGCCTTCCTAGAGAGGTCTTTACAAATGACTGACATGTTATTCAGATGGTTACCCTTGCAGAGTAAGCATGTTTATTTTCTTCATGAAAGCATTTTGCTTCCACAGTCTGCAGCTATGGAGAACTAAGCAATTTCCTAGTCATACCTCCAAATATTTTATAATTATTTTCAGGTCATCAAGTTCATTACAATATGGCACAAAATATGCTATTTACTCAAAGCTGGATCTTTACATGGAAACAAAACTCTCTTTCCAGTTCCAGGGAAAAAAAAAAAAAAAACCACACAAACCAATTTCAAGTGTTAAACGTAGTTTTAAGTTGCAATGATAGTCTTACTGTGACTTTGTCCATTTGACTTATCTTCAGGCACTTACATGAATCTCTTAGGGTGCAGTGAAGATTAACTTTATTCATGGTTAATAACTTGGGAATTTCAAAGAAGGGAATTGTTATCAAAGATGATAACAATTCCTGAGCCCCATGAGGACTTTAAAACCCTGAGAGGCTTTTGATGTGTCCTGTTTTAATAGCATTTTGTCTTGGGCAATGTACTTTCCTGCTGAAAACTGGGTGGGAGGCAAAAATCCGGAGTTGCACAAGATACTTTCATTGCATTTTTAGTAGATTAACTTGCGTCTGAAGAAAAACATATGACATAGAGTAGAAGGGAAAAACTGTAGAAGTTTTTACTGAGCCATGTTTTTCAAAAATAGCATATGAAATAGGCATCTATTCCTACAGGTAAATTATACTTTTCAGCTTTTGAAAGAATCTGGTTATTGCCAGTGTTTCAGTCATGGTCTTTGGTGTGTACTAGGCAGGGAAAGTGAAAAATCTGCCCTGGGATTTTGCAAATACCTGCTGCAAACTTTTACTGTTTTTTACCATAACAAACACTGTTACTCCCTCCCATCCAGCAAAATGTGTTTAACTTTAAACACAGCCCACTTCAAGGTAAACCAGAATAGAAATTCCTGCAGATTGCAGGGATGTGCCTGGGTTCAGTACATCCATCCTGGGGTTAATCTCTCCTCAGATCAGCTTCACATCAGAGGGTTTAAGTAATGTGCCTCTGAATGTAGAAAAACATTTGCTTGGTACAAAGTGCACCTGACATTTCAGAGAGAACTGATCTGCAGATGTGTCCAGGAATCCCTGAGTACACAGAGGTCACTGCTTCCTTGCATCCCACTAGCCCAATTGACACAGGTACACAGGTCCATTTAACACGGAATTCACAAAAACACAGGATATTTTTCAACAGGAAAACATTTTTATTGCATCGTATATTTCATTACGATGATTATCATGAGAAATCCACCTCTTTACATAAAATTTTCCAAAGCAGAATAATGAAAATTAGTTATTCTTTATGAGTTATGACAGTATGTCATGCAAATAGACATGTCTAAGTGTCTCCAGAACATTTACTATTCCTTTAGATCTTGTGCATAAATACCAAATACTTAAATAAAAAATCATTTAAAAACGAACCAACTAAACAACCTCAACATTATCTGGTTAAAAACAAACCAGTTATGGCACAACCCCCCACAATTTCATAGAAATTATTAAACTCTTCTAAATATTGAATAGGGGCAAAAGACTTCAGGGGCAAAAATTGCGATTTCATTGGACAGTATCTTGTGAAAAAAGGTCCAAGGCACTCTGCATTAAAGGCTGGTGAGTTGGAGTAGGAAAAAGAGATTCAGCAAAACATTCTTGCTTGAACCAGGTTTTATTCTGAGGTAATCCTGAACAGGCACCAAAATGTTAAGTGCCAGGCAGCACTCTTGTTATTCCTGACAGCAGGATTACCCCCAGTCATCAGCACAATCCATTCATTCTCCTGTCACACTCTGCAGACATTTGCAAAATCATCTTCACAATGGGCCCATCTTCTTTTCAGATATTAGTGCTATTTTTTAAGAACTTACTGGCAAATAGAATTTGGCAAGAAGGAGCTTGCACAAAGCAAGCTCAGAGCAAACTGTGAGAATGTTGCTGAGAGATGTCCAGCAAAGCTTCCACTGTCTTATCAAATGGATTCAATCACTTTATCTGGGTCAATAAAACCATACATAGGATTAGACAATAACAAGTATGAGGAGAGGGAATGAAACATAGAACATCTGATCTACAAATTCATCGAAACTAGAGAGTTGAGCTATTGTGTTCTCATAGCATCTGTTTCCTGGTATCTTGTGGCAAACAGGTCACTTCGTTCTGAGATGTTCCTCCCCTCAGAGCTTGTTGGGTGAACTGCAATAGGCAGAATACAAATTGTAAAGCCAGTCAGGAAATTTTTCCTTAAGTTTTCTTGCATACACCAGATAATAAATCCCATAGGAGGTTTGAAAAAGATGCCTGATGGTGATGATGGAACATACTGTGGCTAGATTTGCAATTGATCAGGCATTTGTTGTGGATACTCTCCCTAACAACCTGCTGGGTTGTCTCTTCCCCAACAAAGAAGCTACTTTCTGGACACATTTTTGGCGTATCTAACCAGATTTCCCTACAGGAATCAATATCAGAATGCGGCTCATTATTCTTGGGTTTAAACTCCTCCAAAAGCTAAGTCTGGCCCCTAGCGCTGGCGACAGCTGGCCCGGGAGGTACCTGCGGAGGATCCTGGTGACCAGGAGCTTGACCCAGGGTGCGGCGGCGTTCAGGCAGACCATCTGTCCCTGCTTCGTCGTGGCTCTGCGGGCGAGACGGGGAAGGGGTGAGGCTGGGGCTGGGTCGGCGGGCAGGGGCCGGGGCCAGGCACTTACATGACCTCGGGCACGGCGCAGTGCGGCCCCTCGGCGAGGAATTCCAGGCGGGCCAGGCGCCGCGGCGGGATCACCTCGGACACTGTCCGCACGCAGCGGCAGCGCAGCTCCCCGCCCAGCGGAGCACCTGACAGGCGGGAGGAACCTTCTTAGCCTCGGCTCCGGGGTCCCCCGAAACCCCCCGGCCCCCCGCGCACCCCTGCCGAGGCCCGGCCGCGGACGGATGGGTAACCCCGGCTCGGCCGCTTACCCTGGCACAGAGCGGCGGCGGCCAGGAGGAGGAGGAGGAGGCGGAGGTGCAGGTTCATGGCTGCTGCTGGCAGCGGAGAGGGTGCAGGAGCCGGCGAGGCGGCCCCCTTTCTCTCCCGTGCTTTTAATCCCTGCCGGGAGCTGCCGGGGAATTTCCCGGAGTGGAGCCGGGGCGCAGTGCCCCGTTGGCCCCTTTCCACTGGTGGGTGTGTGGCTCTAAAGGAGCAGGGCGGAGAGAGAAGAGCGGCCGCTCCCGACACAGGGGTTCCTTCAGGTCTGGGAGCGAGGGAAGCGTGGCACTGCACCGTCCCGAGAATTGCCCAGGGTCTGCTGGGACCCCATTCTCTGAAAAGAGCGGAGACTTTTTTGCAGGGGTTCTCCGTTAGCTTTCAGGGTCCAGGATGCTGAGCCAAAAGGGAATTTGGGTTCTGGAGCTTGCCTTGCTGCCTAACCGTGTGCAGCCATGCACTCTTATTCTGTGGGGATTGCTCCCCTGAGCACCCTTTTCTTCATCCAGCTTTTGAAAACCGGAAATCTTTTTTTCCTGCAACTACGAGACCCTCAGGTTTCCATACCTACACTCCACTACTGAAAGCCCTCTGTTCCACTCCTCTGCACACATAGGTCCCTCTCTTTTTCTTCATTCCTGTCAAGGCATTTTGCTAAGTTCAGTTATAAAGAAGCAAAATAGCAGTTTTCTATGAGCTCTTAATGAAAATGAGATGCAGGTTTTCTAAATTTTATTTACACATGGGTTTGGATCTGTTATGATCAGCACACTTTCTTTTGTAATAAGTTTTAGTGAGAAACATAATATTGCACTTTATTTTTGGGGGGGTTGGGTTGGGTTTTTTTTGTAGCTGATCTGTTTTCTTCCACAGACGTTTGTGAACATAAGTGGGGTTCAGCAAATTGAATTGTTACAGGGTCAGGCTGCTGTGTGTCTTGCCCCGTCTGCCTGAATGCCTTAGATTATAGGATACAGCATGTAAAGCAGTTCTAGCAAGGGATTAAGTAGATAGCAAGCTGATGGGACACAAAGACTCTCATTCCTGGGCTCCATCATCTACAGCTCCGCTGCTTCATACAGCTGCTGGCTTAGTCCCTCAGGAGATCAGCCCTGCGGGAAGACACAATCAAATGATGATTGCCCCATTTTATCAGGAAATATCTAATGACTAATTTGGACCCCTTTCCAGATTCAGCTTGATAACGACATCCTTGGATGCAGCTGGCTTTTAGCTTGCCCTTAAAAGGAAGTTACATGGTCAGTTTAGGGGCAGCCACTAATTAGAGGCTTTCACTGGGATCCCTTAAAATCCCTTGAGATCATGGAGGTGGAATCACCGTTCCCTCCAGGTTATAGCCACACAAGCCTTGGACTGCAAGTTCCCCATACAGTTGTCCCAAGGAAGTGCCATGTTGTTTTCAGGAAGAAGGATTTGCCCAGCTGTAGCAAACTGAGGCAATAGGCAGATAGGATGATGTACGGATAATCTGCTTCAGGTCATTGCAACTATCATTGGCAGATCCAGCTCTGAATGGATGTGGGGAGCAAATCACTCATTGTCACTCATGCACAGTCAGATTACACATTGTTCTTCGACAGTACACATGAGTAAGGACAGTTTACATGACAGTGCTTGGCCTTATGCTTGCATGACTGCTCACAAGAACTTACCCATCAGACTCATTCCACAGTGGTTACTACTGAGGAAATTCCAGAACTCCCCTGGGGTCTGGAGTGTGAGACTGTTTTTAGACATGGAGCAGCAATGTGTGAAAGTCTGTGCCCAGCTCTCCCTCTGTCTTGGTTTGAAAAAGAGAGGTATCTGCTGGGTAGGGCAGGGCGTCCCTTGAGAATTCCAACTCCCTCCCTCCAAACTATAATAATTTAGAAAATTAAAAGGGCTCTCAGGCAGAGGTATTGGGGGTAGGAATAACAGTCCTTTACTAGTGTGTATAACCAAACCGAAACAAAAATAACTACTGAATTAACAATAACAACAACAACAACAAAAATAACTAGAAACCTAGGAGCAGCTTCTTTGGCCTTAGGCACTTTCCCCTTCGGTGCAATTCCAGTCACAGCCGGCAGGGACGCTGGTGGCTCCTGGTGGGCAGGGCAGGTGCTATGATCCCCACGCGGCTGCAGGGGGCGCTGTGGCGCAGGCTCGGGACCACGCGGTAATGGCCTCTCGTCTCAGATGGGAAAAAGGGATGGAGGAGGTGGAATCAGAAAACTCCGGAGCTATGACGGGCAGGTTCTCGGCAGGCAGGGGATGCAGGCTACAGAGCAGCGAGAAACTCCGAGCAGTGCTGAAGGAACAGCAGCGGGCTGGGACAACAGAGATCCCGCTCCCAGCACAACAGCAACAGGTAACAGCTGCTCCTGCAGCCTGGCAAGAGGTATCAGGGTCTCAGTTCAGTGTCTGCTCCCAGGAGCAGGGGCTTACCCTGCACCAGAGGAGAAACTGGACCGGGCTGGACTCTCTGCAGCAGAAGAATCAGTTCCTCTTTCCCCCCCAAAAAAACTGCCATGACTGCCCAGCTCTGACATTCCCCCCCATCATTAGCAACACAATGGGAAAAAATTCCACACCTCAACCCCAACACCCTCAGAGCCCTGTGCCAAGAAGAGCAGCAGTCAGGTCATGGACATGCTGTGGTGCAGCTGATGGTACAGAGCCTAGTCGTCTGAGTCAGTATTTGCACAAACAGGCCTGGAACAGGGGAAATGGGGGTCTCTGGGACTATTTCAACATGGAAGACCATCTGCCTGAGCAAGGCTTTGTACCTGCAGACTTCAGATTTTTTCTAGCTCCCTTGTGTGGGAATGTGAATAAGGTCTCTTCAGTCCAGATGACAGCAGCAACAAGGCTGAGCTGAGGAGGAACTCTCTTGAATTACACCTCTTGCAGTCTCCCTTCACTGCCTTTGGCAAAATTCCTTTAGCAAGTACGGAAAAGATAGCGAGGAGAGAGCATCACTTTAGAAAGCTGAGTTTTTCCGTGCCTGCTGCCCTGTCTCTTTCATTATAGATAAGTTTGCCATGCACTGAGTGCAGGTGGTACAGATAGAATCATGGAATGGTTTGGGTTGGAAGGGGACCTTGAAAATCATCTTGAATTAAGTTTAAATTAGATATTGTGAGTGGTGGTGTCAGTGTAGCTGGGACAGAACTCACCACAATGTTTGTATTTGCCTCACTGAAGTTCCCATTCGAGTCACCCACCTCTTTAGCAGAAGGTGCTGTGTGAAGATACGCCAGGATTCTCTGATTCTGTGAAATCTCTCAGTGTCCTTAGCATCAGTCTCGGGGTTACCGGGACACAGAAAGCAGTCCCAGCTCAGGCAGGCCCTGACTAGATGCATAAAGAGACTAAACCACGTGGCTCAATTGCCTTCACATTATCCAGTCCTTAATTCATTACATGCAGGACGTGATTTGGCTGCTTTGTTGCAGACTTTGGCTGTGTGCCTTTCCACAGCAGGTATTTATTTGGCCTGGCACCTGTAGTGGGATCCATTCACTGGCAGCAGGCCCAGGAGAGCTACAAGACAATTAAACAAGATGCCTCTCTTCAACAAGTGAGGACTTCTCCTAAGTGCACAAGAATTACTTTGGAGGATATGTCCCAGATACAAGTGCAAGGTCAACTTTTTATCATTTAGCCATTTAACGTGGTCAATCTCTGAAGGAGCAGTCTTATTTTATTTCCTTCAGGGTTTTGATTAGGAATAATTTGTGTTCTGATCTGTAAAATGTCGAGTCACCTAGTACTGCTACCTAGTACTGTCTAAAGTCAGAGGGTATATACTGCTGATATTCTCTCATCTTCATTACGTTACCTTTTTTTCCTATACCAGTATATTTCATAGTATTCCCTGGCTATGATGAGGTGTTGTTCCCTAACACCTATGATTCCTCCTGTGGATCCAGCTCTGTCATGAAGTACAAACATATTTGCTGGAGGCACTAACCAAAGTTCAAGCTACAGTTTTGTGCAAAGTATGTTTTATATCTATCAGATGTTTTATTTCCTTCAATTTCCCTGCGTGTTTCTCAAGTTTTGAAATGTTTCCAGTCCATATGCCCTTGAAAATAACACCAGAAGATGTAAGAGATAGAAGTGTCCTGTTGTTTAACTTGTGTCATGGAGAATCCCAACTCTGTTTTGCCAGCTGCATCATGGCACATGTCACGCATTGTTGTGTGCTCATTTCTGTAATACCTTTTGAGATGTGAAAATTCACATTTAAAATAATGATCTATAGCAAATGATGCTCAGTATCTTCCTGCCTGCCTTCCTTGATCTTCACCTAACTTTAACATTCATGAGCCCTTAGGTTTTTTTGTTTCCCTTCCACAGAGTTAGAGGTTCTTCACCTGTGCCCACTGCTGGGAATAGGAGCGTGAACACACGCACACAGTGTTGATAGCTAAAAGGAATGTGTTTGTATTACTCAGGCATTACCTTGGCAGATAGAGTGGGTTGGCTCTGAAATCCGTGTTTGGCCATCATTTCTCTATTTTTCAGTTTCAGGTGCCAGCTTACCTTTTTTGAGATCATTGACGGCACTGCAGGGACTGTAGTTTCACTGTCACCTTACTTAGTAGGACCCCTGGACGTACAATAGTTTCCAAAAAGTGAGTGGCTGGTGGTGGTCTCACTGGTTCTGGCATTTTACACCTAACATATAAGGACAAGAGGGGCTTTCTTTTGAGTTTGGGACCCAATTGTTTAGCAATTTGTTCTTACGTCTGCTGAGGGGAAAGATTGTCCTGGCTTTTTAGTGGCAGGCATGATCCTGGACAAAGATTACAACTGTGTGACTCCTTCCAGCCCCACATAGTTGTTCGGTTGCTAAGCCTTTGAGATCATCACAGCTTCTGAAAGGCAGAAAGAGCTCCTCTTGGCCTTACCAGCAGCAGAAAATGCTCTTCATCCTATGAATTGCCTGCAGGCTTTTGCCCTTGGATCTGTGTGAACTTCAGGAGCACCCCTGTATTCAGCAGAAGGAGCGGATTTCTTGCTGTGGGCTTTTAGGTCCTGCAGGCAGGTTTTGTGATTGCTGGGGGACATCTTGGTTGTATGGTTTGCACATGAATTCGTGTGTAACTGTACTGAATTTTGGTTCTAACATCTGACAGCAGGACTCAAACCTTGTCAGTGCCTAGCACAGACATGATACAGCATATCCTCTAATAGCTAAGTGCTGTTCCTGTAGTATTAACCAAGCATGGGAGAAGTGGAATAGAATCACTGACATGCTGCCAGTGGTGGATAGAAATAGCTGGGTCTCCCCAGGGAGCATGACCAAGAGACTGATTTTAAAAACAGGGATTTTTTTTTCCATTTGAAAATGTAAACCCATGTTTCCAGTTCAAGTTGAACAGCTCATGTGCAGTAAAATACAGGTCCCCTATCAGGACATTGGTAACTATGGGGAAGCCTTTATTTCCCATGGGGACCCCTCAAAGAAGCTGTGCAAACAAGTTCCTCCCATCCTTATGCTTTTAACCTGATAACAAAGATTTCAGTCAACTTGGAAATGAGCTGTTTGGAAATAAATACATAAAAAATTTGTTCCACCTGCAGATAGTTGGAAGTAAAGACAATATGAGTCTCTGTGATGGTTTGAACCAGGAAGTCACGTCTGCGTGAACACACAGGCAGGGTTAAATATTGGAGTTTGCAGGAAGTTCTCTCTCATTTGCCTCCTGGCCATTAGCAAGGTAACAGTGAGGGCTGTGCCATGGCCTGGGGAGGGGCTAAGCCTTGCGGTGTCTCTCTCCAGAGGGGGAGGGAGGAGGCTGCAAGGGGGCCTGGCCACGAATCCCACAGACCACAGGAGCCTGGGGATAGGTGTGGGTGGATCGGCCTCTGGCCACCCTCTCCACAGGTCCCGGAGGTGAAAACAAGAATTTAACCCCTTCCTTCCTCCTTCCCTGGTGGATACCGTGGAGAGAGAGAGAGAGACAACATGAAGACTTCATGGAGGAAGTGGACTATTTCTTGGTAGTTTTGGGCAATGCTATTTCTGGTAAAGTGTGGGCTGAGAGAATCTTTGCGGATACTGGATAAGCATTTTAAAATGATACCCCACGCAGGCTGAGAGGTGGACACCCTGCAGCCATTTGTGGGCAGCTGTAGGTTGGGGCATGAAAGCCACCAAGAGGACTGGTCTTTCTGGTGGTGGGTCTCCATGACAAGTTCGGAAGAAGAGAGACTCCTCTCCCAAAGATGTATAGATTGTTTTGTGGGAAAATGAGTAGATTGTGGGAAGGAGGGGAGGTGCTTTTGACATTTCAAGTTTTTTTCATTTTTTTTTCCTTTTTCTTGTGTGTGTGAATAAACTGTCTTTGTAACTTGTAAGTTTAGGGCTGTTTTGCCTTTGTTTTACCCCTAATCATGGTTCTCACAGGTGGGCAAATGGTCAAACCAGAACAATTGGTGCGCTGCCAGAGAAAAACGGTTAAACCTATGACAGTCTCTTAAAAAATGAACTTTTCACCCCCCAAAAAGACCAGACCAACGCCCCAAAAATTAACATTACCCACAACATAGCTTAAGGCAATTTCAGTTTTCAGACTCAGTGGAGCTGAGTAATTTTTGGGAGTGTGCTTTGGATAGTTGTGGTCTTTTGGTAAAAGTGATAGCATCACTTGGGAAAACAGTGACATGAGATATCTGACCACAAGAAAAAGGGAACGCTCGTTGGAATCATCACAAAATCTTTGAAGTCTTCTCTTATGTCACCCAGACTTTAGTCCTGTCTGTTACTTTCATTGGTTGTGTTGCAATGAAGGAAAAACAAAGAAGTCATATTTAACTTACACCCTAGAAGACACCAAGCTGCCATCTCAGGGAACTTTCTTCCAGCCCTTTGAGTTCCATGTACAGGTTCAGTCTCCAGTGTATTTGGACTCTTTATTTGTAGTAAAACGAATTGGATTGTTCCTGGCAACAAAAAGTGGCTGCTATTTGTTGAAAGGAAGGAAAAATAATACCAATGAATTTGCTTAATTGTTACTGAATTATCCAAAATAGCTACAAAGCAGCAAGAGGGCCATGTATCTTTTCAGGTTGTTATAGGGACGTGTTTAGAGAAGGAGGTATTTGGAGGAAACACACTGATAACATTTTTGGTAAATGTGATCACCACTGAGTTTACTGTCAATGGTTATCTTTCTCATTATCTTGTATTTCTTTCTCTTTTTTTTTTCATTTTTAAAATTTTCCAGATAGTGTGACTCCGAATTGCTTTAATACATGCAGGGTACAGGACTATGCCAACACATTGTGCTAAAAGTTATGGCAACAAACATGAGCAAAGAATTTTTCTTTCTTAAGAGCTAAGAAATGAAAATTGCTAGTGAGTGCTGCTGTCAGAAGTAAATTGACGTGGCAGGAGAGTAAGCAAACTAGGAGCATTCTGTGGAAAACAGGCTACTGAAAAAAAGCAACAGTTGATTTAATCGAAATTCAGTATTTTTACCTTTGGTTTTCTTCTAAACAGTGAAAGTCCCCATAAAATGAAATTGATCAGGACATTGACTGAAAAGAATAATTTCGCTTAGCTCCAAATACTATTTTGCTGTGAGCTAAGATTAGTTTAATTTAGATGAACTTTGGCCTTAGCACTTCAATGCAAGCTTGAATTTGACAAAATCATGGCTTTCTTAATGAGGCTTTTTTTTTTGTTTGTTCAAATCCTCATTTTTCTAGGGGAGCATTGTTCGACCAAAAGACTTTCCATCTGGATGGCCCTGGCTTGTATTCCTAGTATACACCATTTAAAACAAACTGTACAGGGTACTTTTCATGTATTTTCTTCTTCTTTTTTTTTTTTTTTAAACAGTCATTTTAATATCAAAAGACATTGCATGCTCTCCCTCATCCTTTCCTCCAAGCAGGAATAGTATTGTGAGAACGTTTCGACGTGGAAATGACTCTAGCATTTGGCCTGCCAACAGATCTGTGTGTGCAGGTAGATTGACAGCTCTTTCCCATGTTTCTTCCTCAGCTGAGTCTTCTGCTGACTTTGGTGAAAGATCTGTGTACGCAAAAAACGCTTGGGTTTTCCTTGGTGATAACAAGGAGTGGGTAAAGCTGCAGTGTTCAATACAAACCAGCTACAACAAAGCCTGTTTTCTTTGGCTCTTCTTGTTGAGATTGTGTTCATGGTGAGCAGTGCTTACGTAAATTGCTTCTCTTTCGCAGAATGACAGGCTGTCTTGGTTTGATAGACAGGTTTCTGCTAGGGAAAGGGCATGCCCCCCCGCTTGGGGTGGGCAATTCAAGCCCCTTCCTTCCGAATTATCACCGATTTGAAAATTATGGGGGCTCTCAGGCAAAGATATTGAGGATAGGAATAGCAGTTCTTGACTAGTATGTATAACAAAACAAAGCAAACAACAACTACTGCATTAACAACAAAAAAACCAGAACCAGGAACCTCGAGGGGGTTTTGCTTCACAAAGCCTGGGTAAGTCTGATTTCGGTGTTCCTGCGGGACCTCTAAGACCAGAGCTGGAACAGTGGGAAATCCTGGGTCGGTAGATGAGACAAATCAGAAGCTGTGCGGTGGGAGCTGGAACGGTGGGATGTCCCGACAGGGCAGGAGGGTGTGCGGCCACACCGTAGCAAAAAAGGAGCAGCGCTGAGGAAGCGGTGGTGGCGGGACGGGCCCGGCCCAGCTCCCAGCAGGGCAGCAAGAAGCGAGCTCAGAGTTCCCGGGCACACGAGCAGATGATGGTGGCTTTCCAGGACTGGAATCCGTGGTGACCGTGAGCTTCTCTCACAGCAAGCAAACAGCCTCGCCGTCCTCCTTCCTTGCCGAGAGCAAGAGACACACTACTTGCCCCAGCCCGTCCTTTCTTTGCCACCAAAAGCCACGTTATCTTCCCCCTCCCAACTTTAGGCCACCTCTTTTGTTTTGGTCAACTACTCATAAGTACTCAGTAGTTATTCTCTTAGCAACTTATGGGAAAAAAATCTGTAAGAAAAAAAGGAAACAAATCTAACCCCAACACAGGCTTTGCTGTCAGAGGTGAAGTATCAAACAGAGAAGAAAGCAGAAAAGGTGGACTTGATAGAATTTTGACTACAGGGATGCAGTAAGTCAGCAAGCGTATATTTATTGGCTTGATTATTGGTCTGCTGCTGGCAATGTCTGGCTCAGCAATGAACCAGCTGGGTGGCTATGTATCCCTTTATTGGTTATTGATAAGTCAAACACAAAACTTTCAAAGAGTCAGGTTTTTTGACAAGTCACTTGCTCTTCACTGTTTGTATTGTGTGCCTTTCACACGAAGGTCTGACACCTGCATGGGCAAACTCTTCAGTAAGAGCGGTAGATGGCAGGGGGTGTTTCAAGTTCTGCTCTTTGGTCCTTTTCTGGGCTTAGAATATCTTTCTTCTCCTTTACTTTTTACTTTTGCAAAAGAGGGAGAGCAGGAGTCACTCATCTGTTGCTTATGATTGTCTGCTGCTATGGCAGGTGGCTGGTTTTTTCCTGAGTACCTGTGAATAGCTATTGGCTTTCTGTTAGAAACCTTGCCTTTTAGCTGCACTGTAATTGTTTCATCTGTGCCTATGCTTTGCCCCCACACAGTGGCTTATTCTCACACATTCTTATTCCTTCAAGAAGTTCTGCATCAGGTAAAAAGAAGCCCACGTGGTCCATGCTCTCATTCACCTGTCCTGTCTCGCTGTTAATGAAATCTGCCACTGATGCTCTAAACACACTTCACACAGAAATGGTACTTCAAGCTTTTGCAATTTTATTGACATTTTGGCTTTAGCACAACAGTTGAATTCTGATTCTCCTGTTTGCTTGCAAACTCGCAAAAATGTGACCTTGAAAACAGAAGAAGAAAAGAAGAATTGTCAGTATTTGAGAAGTCTTCTTATTTCTGTGCAAACATGTAAAGATGTCTTTAATAAAAGAATCAGGCTAAGAGGGTGGGATTATTCATTTGCTTCTCTTATGAGCTATGAAGCTTTCATCATTCTGGAAAAATATTTCAAAGAAAAAGCTAGAAATCATGACTCTTAGGAGTGCAGAGTGAATGTTACTTCAGTGTTTAAAAATTATTTTTGAAATTCTGGTATTTTGTATTTAGCTGAGTCAGAAAAGCTGCTTAGCTCTCCTTCTCAAAAGCTGAAGGCTCCTTTGGAGGTAAGTTGATTAACTGGGTCCAAATTAATGCAAAAACCACTTGCCCAATGACTTCTTATTTCCACAGATTTTTGTAGGGTGTCTATGTATGAAAAAGTTTTCTGCAAAAGATAAAAAGATTAGATTTTCTCCAGTTCACCTGTCCTCTAGTAAGGAATAGGAGAAATCGACAGACTGATGCTGGAGTTGCCAGTGTGCACTTTGGGAGGTGCAGTCCTACTTCACACTTCTGCTGGTGTCCTTGGCTGAGTCAGTAGAGATGGGATCTGGGAAACCTAGTGCAACCCTTTTCTTTCAAAAAAATATTGATCACATTCCTCGTGAGTTTGAATTTCCATGAAATAAGGCAATTTGACCTATCAGAGGTTGATGCTTGTTAAAATAAATGATATTTGTTATGTTGAAATCTGCCTGCAGAATGTTGTAGAGATGTCACACTGCTGTCTGTTTCATGAAATGGCAGAGGAACCAGTATCAGTGAGCCTGGTTATACCTATATAGCCTTCTAGATTCTTCCACAAAATCTCCCTCTCCAGAATTCCACAGGAATTGTGACGTAGCCTTTGCACTGACTGACACCAATGGTTGTTACTTGAAGTAATTTAACTGCAGGTAATATTAAAGACAAATTTCATGACAGTTTTCAACAGCAGAGATCTCAGGCTTATTTTTATAGGTGGCAAAATTCTTGTTGCACTTGTGCACACGGAAACAGAATGATTATGTGCTGACCCCAAAGTTTCCATGGCGGTTTGTGTAATTTCCAAAGGATCCATTTCCTGTAGAGATGCTCGTGATATCTTCTTATAAACAAGAATAAATGCTTGAAACAAGTCTGCAATATAAAGTCGGTCCTATGCATAATTTCCTGGGGAAAACGGGATTTTCCCTTGTTATGTGATAAGAACATAAGAAAAGCAATCATTTTAGAAAGGGAAGCAGTCCGTAATCAAAAGCAAGTAAAGCATGGATCATGCGTTTGTCACCCAATGCAAAACCAGGATGTTTATGTTAGCCAATATTATGTTTATGTTAGTCAATATTCAGCACAGACAGAGAAGTCGAGGCTGAGAAACTCATGTTTGCATTCTCTGTTCTTCTAAGAAGTATTTTTCAGGGACTTTCCAGTATTTCTTCCCATTACTTCCTCTATAGTTTGCAGTGTTTATACATTAGAGAGAAATACACTTTCATTTTTACAAGGACAGCAACCATGGAAACTCGAGGGGACAAATTGCAGTTCTCCATACAAGAGCAGAACTCCAGCAACCAGGCATGGGAGGGGGAGTTTGAAGATGGGGTGAAACCTCCGAGAGTCCGTGCCCAGACAATTGGACCCTTTGGAGTGTCCTTGGGACTCTGCCCTGAAAGGCGACTCGATAGAGGCAGCCTTGATCTGATTGTCCAGAAACTGAACTTTAATAATGCAAAAATAACAAACCATAAAGCGTACACTGTATTTGGATCGAACTGGGAAAAGGCAGTAACAAGGGGCTAAAAGGCACAAGGCCAAACAGCGCCTGGCCTGGCTCAGATGGGGTAGTTACACATCCTGATGTGGGAGGGGAGTTAAGGTGGGGTCTGAGGGAAGAGTCCAAGAGGGGGAGAATAATTAGGAATATTAAAATTTCTGCACCAAAGATCAACCTATGGTAATACAAAGAACTAGGAACTTTCTAGCAACATTTGCATATTTGAACATATGAACAAGCCCCTTGCTTATTGCACTTTGAATGGGCATTTTTCCAGGGTTTTCTTCTTCCCTGGGGAAACTGCTCTCTACAATAGGGAAATGACAGGAGGTCATTGCTTGGTCAGTTGATAGTTGCCACTTCTCTTGCCCCCCAAATGAACTTGTTGGTGAAAACAGGAAATAAAAGTGGTTTGAAAGGAAGGTGAAGTAAGGGGCCAAGAGAATAGCAGAGGACAGAAAGGATATGTAAACCTCTGCTGCATTTCATTATGTGGAGGGCACTGAAATGAAAGGAAGGTGGTGAATGCACATGGCAGCTGTGAAGTGGAATGTTCTTCTGACAGTCTTGTAGAAAGACAGTTTAGATGCTACATGAAGTGACCAAGGGGAGCAGAAACTTCCAGGAGATTGGGAAAAGGAGGAGATGGACACGAACATGTAGTTAGCTGCAGTGAAATCTCAGGGTCCATCCTTTCACTGTCGTGCAAGTGTCCTGACCCTTAATCACCCTGCTGGCCAGCTGCCTGCTGCGTTGCACAGATGTGCACATGTACACACACAGACACTGACTGCACTGTCTGCATGTTTCCAAAGTGTGCAGTTCTCCCCCGTGGCTTCTACATGACCTGATAGCTGGAGGGCCACAAGACACGTTGTTTAATGTGGCAGAACTCTTCTAGCTGATGCCAAAATAACAACGGTGAAGGAGAGGACCAGCATCACTCTTACTGAGAAGAGTCTTCAAGAAGAAGCAAGCCAGAGACAGCTGTCTTCTTTTATGATCACAAAATTACCCAGCAAAAATCCTTCTGCTGTTTTACTACTATCTAGATTGTAGATAAAAGTGAAATAAAAGTGTGCCTCCTTCAAATAAACAGTTATACTCTAGTTAAAATCAATAGTCTTTAAACTTCTGCCCTTTCTCTCTTATTCCCTGTTTCCTTCTGGAAGATTTGTAAGAGAGGCAGGCATCATGTGTTCAGCACACTGCATTTCAGGGATCAGAAGAGGAGGCAGTTGTTACACCCTGACAAGTGCTTGCTCTTTGGGTACCCAAAGTAAAGGTCACAAATTCCCATTTCGATGGTCAAATAGCGGCCTTTTGTTGTAGTAAAGATTTACAGCTGTGGGGCTGAAGTGGACACGTAGCAGTGTTTAGGCATCTGAGGGTAAAACTTTTATCTGCAAGGGAATTAAAGAAGGGGCCTTTCCCTAGAGCCCACCAGTCCCCATCAATTTGGAACAGCCTGAAGAGAGGAGAGTGAGCCACTTACCCTACCCTAAGAGTTTGTTAGTATAGTCAGGAGTGCCAGGTTACCATAACAGGGGGAGCTGTGGTACCATGGATTTAAAAATTTTCATTTCAGTTCCAGAAATCAGGCTGGCAAAAATAAAGCAGAATGTTCAAATAAAGCAAATGAAAATTTTAAAGATCAAACAGATAACAATTTTTTTAATATAAAACTTTTAATAGTACATTTATAGGAATAATTACACTCTCAGAATCAAACTCTACGTATGTAAAATACAGTTTTCTCCATTAGCTGATGGAGTAGCTAATTAGACATACAATCAAGTACAGAGTAATGAGATTGTGAGTATTCCTCTAGAAATTAATAGCAGGAATGAAAAATCCAGTAGAAATTAAATAAATTATAATTGTTTTCTTTCTTACTAAATAACTGCTCAATAAATACATTTATAAATACCTTAGAAATCACAATACATAAATACATAAATACAGTCTTGGGAATTCTGTAGGTTAGGTTTTTCAAGTTAGACATTACAGTTCACAGTCTGGCCACAGGCTGACAATGCTGTTGTTGACACAACATACTGGTGCACTCCAGTGGAGCAGGAAGATTCATCAGTTTGCAGGTGAAATAGCAGAATTATCAGGCTTAGTGTAAATAAGCTGTGCTGCAGGTGCATTGCACCTCACTGCATGTGTTTGGCTGAAGTGGCTGCCAAGGGTTCTCAGCCTCCTTCACCAAACCACTTTTCCCTCAGTGTCATGGGCAGCATGTCCCATTGACAACACTGACCATTGTGAAAGACTTCATTAAATACACACAGTTAAATAAATAGATAACTAAATAAAACCATCCATAATTAACATCATAACACTGATGCAGGATGTGGAAGATGGTGCACCGCTTCAATGATGCTTTTCCCAAACATTTCCCTTGACAGCGGAGCAGAAGGAGGTCCCACATTTTTTCTGTCCTGGTGTTTCTTAGAGAGGAGAGTCAGAATTTTCTTGAGCCCTGTTAAGAGGTGAGGGAAGAGGATAATTTAAAAGAAGGTTCAAGTTACCACCGCTTAGCATTGCACAAACAATTAAGGATGCGGGGTCTCAACAATTCTTTGTGCTATCTTGAAGTACAGGGAGAATAAAGTTCATGTTTCAAAAGCAACTACTCCCAGTGTGTGCACGTCTGGTGCCAGCTGGGAAACCTCTGCAGCAGGAGCTTCTGCAATTACTCACAGCAAGGACCTCATTAGCTCAAAATTAGCAACTAAATAAGGGGAAGATTACTTTTTTTAAGCCTTATTTTTCGAAGGGAGACAGCCACTTCTGTGCTTCCCTGCAGACTGAGTTGCTGGTACTCAGAGGTTTAGTACTGACATATCAGCTTGAGGAAGGACCCTGAAGCACAGTCAGAAAAAGTAAGACTGATTCTACAATTAAGCAGGAAGCATCCCTGTTCTTATAATCTTTTTAAGAAAGAATGGGAAGTATCACAATGGAATCCTATAAACTGGCTTTTTCTGGGAGGTTTGTCACTCAACTGCCCAGATAGAGAGGGAATGGGACTTACTTGGCCAAAATTGCCTTTACAATCATCTGTACCCAGGGAGCAGTGGGCTCCAAGCACACCTCTCTGCCGTCCTTCAGAGTAGCTCTGCAAAACAGGGAATAAAGAAAAGTCAGGAAACTACTACATGGATTTGTTTCACTCACAGAATGTAATCTTGCATTTTTAGATCAGATAGCATAAATTCTTCCCAAGCACTCTAGGTTAGTCTTGGCTGTTTTCCTTTATACACTTTTCAAACAATTTTGCTCAGTGTTATACAGCTGAGGAGACCAGAACCATCCAGAATTGTGTGAGTCTCTGTGTCTGCTCTCAGAGCAGCCACACATTCCCAAAAATCTTTCCCTCTATATATGAATACTTGTTTTGGATTTGTTTATGTTACTAAAGCTTTCTTACACAACAGTTGAAACCTCTAGTGGTGGAAAGGTCTTTGAGCAGAACAAGGATTTTAACATTTTAGTGCCTTTGTGCTGTTCAGACTAGGTAAATTGATTCATTGTTTCCCTAAATCTGCTTGTTGGAACTTAGTTTTTCTCCTTGAGACTGCCTGCCTAATAAATGCAGCATTCAAAGTACATCATTACCTTGTGTACTAAGAGCTGACAAGTCCATGAAATTCATGTTCTACTACTAGAAATATTTAATATGTCCCCTGACAGATAAACAATTGTCAGTCCAGGAATATGTAAGGTCACAGAGATGGTGAAAAACATGGTGTTTGCCTTAAAACTATCCCTCTCAAAATAAAAACCAAGTCTGGCTGCATGAGGTCAGCATGCTGACTGTGGTACTTGTGAAGCCTAAAGCCTGGTAGCAGTGGCAGCAGTGCAGGGGAAGAGGAAGGAACCTCTTGCAGAGCTACTTACATGACTTCAACATTCCTGCAGTGGGGGCCGCTCTGTGTCAGCTTCACATCTTGAATGGATTTTGGAGGAATGAACCTGGAATGAGTGGCGATGCACTGGCACCGGAGCTCGGTTCCCATCCTTGCCAGGGTCCTACCTGTGAGCAGAAAAGGCAGATTGGAGTTTGACAGGTGGTCTTGTGGTCAGTGTATCAGACATAAAGCACAACTGCTCCATTGTAACAACATTCTCAGTTACAACATTGCATTTGTCCAAGCTGCCTAAATCCTCATGTTATAGGGCGGGTTACTCAGGTTTCGGGGAAGCTGATGCCCAAGCACGTTGGAAACTAAATTAACAAATCTTTTTAAAATGAACCCACATATTTTGTGGTTACTAACCATACTGACTACAGGGTATGGTTAATTGCATTGTTTTAATGTCTGGATCAAAAAACTTCGGCACTCTGCAGAAGACAGCCCTAGATTTTTTCATTAATTGCAGGTTTGCCCATGTTTCTGTGTTCATGTTGTTTACTCTCCCTTTCGAACTGTGTGTTACTTCCTTGAGGCAGCATGGTCACAAAGCAACAAATATGAGACGGTAAACTGTTATTTGTGTGGTAAGGGAGAGAAACATTAAAACACTTCAGAACAAAAATCTGTCTCTAGCCACAGAAGAACCTGCCTCTAGCCATGCACATTTCAATTGAAACAGAAACAAAGCAAATGCAAGTTGCATCCTTAAAATTTTTCCCACAAGATGTCAGTAACTCTTCAGTTCAAGGTCTACATGGTAGATTTCTGACTGAAGAGAGGTGCTGAAAATCTCTCAAAAGAGACTAATTTAGTGAGACAAATAGAAAGCTACTCTGCAAATACAAGCATCTCAGTTGATGCCTTGGCTAAACTGCACCAAGGGGACTTTCAGGAAGCTTTACTTACCTTGAGACACAGCTGCTGAGACCAGGAAAAGAGCCAGGACAGCTACAAGTTTGCCGTTCATGGTGGGACAGGAGTTTTCTGCTGGGTTGTTTAGGTCTAGTTCTGTGAGCTTGAGTCTCAAAGGATTGTTGATTGCTGCTGTGCATGAGGATTGCTGATTCCTGCTTATATACTGTTTTGTGCCCAGCCTCTGTACTCTGCTGGCATGGGGATTGCGTTAGAGGAATTTCCCAGATGCAGTAAAAATGAGTCACATGACTGTTGTGAAACTTCTTCCTAGATGATGAGGAATTATTCTGTGGATAATGATACAATGTATTAATTTATTAAAATATGTCTATGATAGTCATGCATCCCAATTATTTCGGCAGACTTGTAAATTTTGAGCTTTTTCTAAAGCACAAGCAATATCCTTATTTAATAATATAACTTTAGAATGGTTTCAGTTACATTTATATTATCACTTACTATTATTTTCTTCAGGGTTATAACTGTTCTTTGCAGATGTATCAGGTCTATACTTGAGATACTGAATTTCTTATTCCCACTTACAGTGACAGCTTCTGCTTACCTGATATGAGCCACCAGAGTGGAATTCAAGCAGTGCTGAAATTACTGAGAAGCTCTTTACTGGGTCAGGATTTTACCTCAGCATTATTTTGAGGTAAAAGATTTTCATTTTAGTTATTTTTTTCCTCTGTTCAAAGGGCTTGATACAAAGTAAATTCATCACTAATTCTTTGTTTCTAGTAAGGAATTGAGGCTCCAGTATTCAAAGCTTTCTGTGGGAAGCAGATATTGAATTCTGAATGGATTTGAAAATCATGCCTGTACTTTTCATGTTAATGAATGATAGACAGAGGAAGCTTTGTATGCAAACTAAACAGCATGACCTGCTGAACACAACTGATTTTGTTTCCTCTGTTAGTCCAGACATTTTTAATAAGTCTTTTCTGAAATCTTTTTCAATGACAGCAACCCTATGTCTTAGCAAAGGGACACAAGAGTGAGAGTTATGGCACTGTGCAGACTTTTCTGTTAGAGAACCTTGTTGCATGAATGCTGAGCTTTTATTTGCTGTGGCTAGAGATAATACCTTGCAAGGGAGAAAATTCCATGGGAAGATGGGCTCAAATGCTGAACTTCTGCTTAAATTAAGATCTGTATTTTTAAACCCAGCTGGAATGTGTGTGATTAGGAGAAAGCCTTCTGTTTCAGTGCAGTAAAAACATCATCCTTTTGACATGATGACTTTTGCTGCTTGTTGTCTTCAAACTCGAAGCTTTGTGGGTTTGGGATCTGTGGATTTAATGAGGTACTTCTCCCCAAATCTGGGGACTTCATAAAAACTCAATCATCTTTAGCATGTAAAACATAGCAATTTATTTACAACAAAAATGCAATAGTTTGCCCATAATTTATTGTCGTTTCCTGTGTACCACTTGTCATTAACTTGATAAAAGGAAGTTTGTGATAAAAATTCATTTGTTTCCCATTGCTGTGTGGGCTGTCCCAGGATAAGATCCAGCAGCTTTGTCTCTCCTACCTCTTACTGAGTATTAAGTTGACAAAAGATACTGGTCCTGACTCCTGATGGTGCTGCTTCTATGTCTCTTAGAGAACTTCAATGAAAAATACATTTAGTTCTCTGAAGGTGTGAACCAGGAGAGGGTTTTGCTAGGAACTTAAGGTTAAGTTTTATTGCTTATGTTCTATTATGATGTATATGTTGTGTTATATTAACATGTGGTTTCACTGGTGCCAGTTTGTGGATGTTGGAGTTTTAATCAGTTTACATGGAAGGTTTTGCTAGTTTTTTTTCTTTTGATTTCTCTGTGTCTCCACATATGTATGCACACCCACAGAGGTTAAATTAACATTTGATTAGAGATCCCTTTTTTCTTAGTTACTACTCGCAGCCTTATTATATAATTTTGGTGTGTGCTGAAATGTTATTAATATCTGAGCAAATAAAAGAGAATTCCCCTTCAAATCCCCAAGTGAAATCAGCGAGTGCTTGTGCTCCTGACCACCAGACTCAGCTATTTCCTGCGTGTGGCAGTAACGGATCTGCAGAAATCCCCAGGGCAGAAGTCAAGCCAAGAGCCTGCTCCACCTATGATGAGCCCTGCCCCTGAACTAAGAGTGAGTATCTGTCTAGAAGAGCAGGATCTTTGTAATGGAATATAAATCCCTGCACTTTTTCACCGATGTTGCAGTTTCATTGGGACTGTGCGAAGGAGGGAGTAATAGAGAGAACGGAGGCATGAAAACATTGAGGCGTGAGATCAAGCCCAAAGGCCAGGCACTCCTAAGCTGTGTTTCTGGGAGTGCTATGTTTTGTCCAAGTTCTCCCTACGTCCCTTCAACACTGTGCCCAGGATCTCATCCAGGCTTTTGTCATGGGAACTGCAAATCCATTAAGGGATTCTGGCAGTTTGTTTTCCTGCCAGCTATCAGAGATGACTTGTGCAAATGGAATTGCTGCTCCTTTTGAAGGATCACGTCACTGAGTGAGCTGATACTGCCTCAAGCAGAGACCTTCCATGCTAAAGCCTGTAACAACCACGCTGGCAGTGAGCAAAACAACACTTACACAACAGTCTGATTACTGAAAGACTGCTGAAAAGGAAGCAAATACCTCCCGTGCCTACCCGTTCTAAGGCAGGATATAGCTTGTGTTCTCCATGTTGCAGGATGGAAACTAGTGGTTTGTCATGACTCATCACCTTGTCTAATGAGTACAAAACTCCAAAGGGCATCTTTTAGGATCGTGACTGGGATCCGTTAATCCTTGTATATAGCAAAGGATGTCCCTGCACAAGGGACACGCTAAGGGGGATTCAGGTGTACTGAGGCTGAGCTTCAGTCCGTTACTGGTTTGAGTCGCTCCAGGTCCAGAGGAATGCTCCAGCTCCTGGGCTGGTAAAGTTAGTCTGAGAAAATTAAGAATCTGTCTTGTTCTAGACAAATTCCATCCTCTCCCTTGAGAAGCTGCTCACACAAGACCCAGACACCCGGGAGGCAAAGCTTTTGGAATGAGAGTTTAGCCTGTCTGTCAACTCCTGCCTCCTATGTGTCCTCTGTTCCAGCTAGTCTTGGACCCAGGAAAAATCTCACTCTATCTTCTGCAATCACCTCCTTTTCCCCACAAATGCCTTGGCATTCAGCTGCCATTCTACTTGTGCGGCAGAGAGCTGAAAGACAAATACAGGAACTGGGAAATAATTGCTTCCACTGCTAAGAAGTTCTGCCCAGTGTTGTGCAAACCCTTGTGGAAGTCTGCAATGAGGCAAAGCTTAGAGGACAGACGTGTAAAAAGCAAAATATCTGCTAGACATCAGAATTGCTATAGGAGGAAGTGTTAGCAAGGAAAGGAGAAAGGCTTAGGTCAGCTTGTGGGGTTTTTCAAACTTCAGTGCTTAAATATAGATAATTATGTGGCATTAGTCAGATCACAGCAAATTCTGGACTTTCCTGAATCCCTCTGGAATCACAAAGTAGCAGTACAGCTTTTAAGCTGATTTGCCTTTTGTCCTGATTTAGGGCAAATTTGGGAGGAAACCTCCAAATGGGGTCCCTCCAGAAAGCAAACCCAAGCGGCCCCTCCCCAACTGGTCCAGGAAAAAATTTCCTCAGAGAAAAAGTGGAAAAAACTGTTTATTCAACAAGCAAAGTGCCCACAAGCACAAAAAGAATGAACAATATTAAACAAGAAAACCTCTTGCCGTTCTGAAGAGAGATGGCAAAATTGAGAAAGTCCCTGCCGTGGGTTGTAGCTCAGCTCAGGCAGTCTCTTATCAGTCCCTCCGGCGCTGGAAAAGGCCGTCCTGGGCCCAGGTGGGCCGCAGGCGTGAGATCCAGCTGTTTCCTGGGTTTTTCAGTCCACAACAGGTTTAAACAGATCCAAGAAAAACAACAAAAAAAAAAACCAAAAAACCAAACAAAACCAAAACCAAACAAACAAAAACAAACAAAAACCAGTCCAGGGAAGTTCTCTGCCCCAGCTAGCTAAAAACTAACTAAAAAGCAAAGGAGATCTCTCTCTCACTATCTGTCCATAGACAACACAATCCAGGAGCAGAATCCGGAGGAGTGAGTGCAGTTTCTGAAAACAAACTGCACGCTTCTTCTTCCCCCTCTTCGCTCTCTGGACCAGTCTTAAAGGTGTAGAACTTAATATCCAGCATAAACAGAACAGAGAGCTAGGGATACAAGCATCACAAAGTCACCCCAGGACACCTTTTAATATATGCATTTATAAAAACAGTAGTATGTTACTGCATATTTATTTTTGATACATATTTCAGCTCTGCTTGAAACGAGTCAATTCTGTATTGTAGCTTCCACTTAAAAAAAATTGTTGTGGGTTAAATGAAATGTTTAATTTGCTCCAACTCAATATAAAAATGTATTGAAAATATTAATATAAGATATCAAGTAGTATTAGAACAGGATGCACTCATATTACCTGTAGTGTTAACATAAGATACTAGAAAATATTAACAAATATACATACTACAAATAAAATTTATCTGCCTGATATGAACAGAAGAGATACTAAGTCCACCTAGAGAATTGTTAGGCACCAGCACCTGGGCTTTACCTGGCCTATAAGCTGCATTTATTGCTTACTTGCATTTGCCTCTCATCAGCTTGGCCAGAAGCATTTTCTGACTATGCAAGTAAGACCTGGAAGTGGCAGGAGGAAACACATGGTAAGTTTTAAGAAGTTAGTGCAAGGAACTTTTGATTAAATTAGAAGTGGTCAGTGGCCATAACACACATCACGCCTTCATCTCTGACCCTTATAAGTGAGATCTGTTTGGCATAAAAGCTGTAATATGTAAATTTGATGATCCAATGGATCTCAAGTTGATGGGCAGGTCAAATCTTGCTGCTCAGCAAAACCTGGTGGTACAACAGCAGGAAGGAACGGTGGATGTGTTCAGTCAGCTCATGGATTCAGATCTGAGTCCAGAGCTGCTTTGGTGAGGGGGCTGCTGGGGGTCAAACTTCAAACCCCACCTCCCACCCTGGGGCTCACAAGACTGAACCCCACAGGGCACTCACGGCATTTTCGAGTCCTCCATCACTCTCAGCACGTGTGTCTAGTCTGATGAGTGCTGCTAGAATCTGCACTTCAGCACTCACTACCTCAGAAATTAGATTTATATGGCCAGCCATAAACAGTGTGAAGCAAATCACTAAGACAAAACATCTTTTTGACTAGAGAAAGAAATTAACAATAAATCAACGGGAATTGACACATTAACATTAATGTTTAGCCATATAAGCATTCCCCTGGACCCTGGAAAAACAACACAGAACAAATATGTAAGCTGAAAATCCTTTGGAAAACAAAAAATGTGGTCAATTAGGGTGTCAGATAGAACATGGTGTTCATAATGCTAAGGTCACAGTTTCAATCCCCATGTTGGCCTTTCACTTAAGGGTTGGACTTCATGATCCTTCTGGGTCCCTTCCAAGTCAGACTAATCTGTGAACTAACATGAGAGAAAAAAAAATGACCTAATACTTCCTGTTACATTGAAATAAATACGGTGTATTTTCTTTGGAAATATGACTTCTAAACTTCTGTTGGTATATATGTACATATGTGTCTTTCTGCCTTCACCTTCCTGTCTGTGAGTGGAAACTACAGCACAACAAATTGGAGTAACACAGGTGAGGTAGTCTCTCTATTTTTAGCTGCTCCCTTCTGAAAGCTGTGAGCTCCCAGTTTTTACCCCGAGGCTTACAGTGACTTGGAACTGTTGATGAGACAGGAAATAGTTTAGGTATCAGCCTATGCCTGCTTGCACCTTCTTTACACCCAGTCAAATACCGTTTAGCTAAAGTCACTTATAAACACTCTTCATTCCCTGATCTGATATTCCTCTCATACACCTACCATCATCCCCAGACTTCTCTGCTATGTGCTGATGGTCAGTCTAGAATGTTTTATTTCTATAGAAGCTTTGTAATTTTTTCCTATGTCAATCGCTTTGGCTACTTCCTGCAGGCAATTTCACCTGGCACTTTGTTGCCTAATCAGTGAATCTCCTAAGGTCCTTCTGCATTTCCTTATAGATGAACCTTGTTTTCACATCATCATTTACCATCACCAGAGTACTTCAGCTCATGGCAAACGACCTTGCCAGATCCCATGTGGAACAGCCAAACCAAACAGGACTCCACGCAAGGTGGTGTAAGAATCCATGGGTGATATTCCTTTATCAATGAAAGTTGATCTTTTCATTCTGCCCTTCATCTCTATGTATTCACCTGTTACTTATCCATTTCCAAGACATGTTTCTTAGCCTCATTATTTCCAGTGTTTAGTAAAGGGTGTGAAAAGATTTCAGAAAGGCAGTTTGACTCTAACTGTGAGACCTGCCACATCCACAGTCACCTTCAAACAACTTCAGCAAGTGCATGAGAGACGACTTCCTTCAAAGATACAGATGCTTCCTTACTATGTGTTTATTCATGTGTTTGCTAATTGTATCCATTCTGTTTCTCTTTTAAGTAAGGCCATTTAGGGGTAACTAATTTCATCTTGTTTATTCTCATCCTTACAACACTTAAGCACTTTTATTAACCTTGAACTCCTTGATCTATCACAGACAGAAGTTTAGAGAGAGCGACAGCAAAGAAAATAAGATGGATCAGCAACCATCTCAGGGAAAGAAAAATAATCAACCTTGGTAATGTAGGAGAGGGAGCCTTCTCATCAGAAATTATGATATTCTCAGCATCAATGTTTTCTGTCATTTCATATGCTTGCAGAAATCCAAGGTTTACTCTTCCTTGACTTTTCTTTGACTGGTGACTCAACATTGTCCCTGGCCCTGTAATTAGATTAAGTATAAAGTGAATTCAGAAATTAGTTAAAGAAACAATTACTATTAATACAAGCTAAGGGAGAGCAGTAAGTGCTCACAAATCATTAATGACTTATTTTTACTGTACCAACCAACTGACATTTGTGCAAAGAAAAAAAACCAGCGCAAACAAAACTGTTCCTGCATGAACTGCTCCAACAGAAAGAACTTCCTTCTGTCTGTGTGCAAAGTAGGGATTTGACTGTCCCTGTCTACAGCAGTGAAAACTCCTGGAAATGCCAGCTGCATGTCTGAATTATACCCAGTAAGAGGAACTGAGTCTTTGAGACCTCGATTTTTGGAAGTGTCAAAGACACAAAATGTGTTGTCTCTCAGCAGAGGTTTAGGGGCATCACAGCCATTGCCTTTTGGGTGGTTTAATATACCAGGAAGATATCAAAGGAAACTATTTCACTCCTCAGGCATATAGAAATATTGCTTTAGAGAGAACTGATGGAAAGAATTACTAATGCTTGAAGAGGGTGAACATTTGCATGCCAAGAATTTAAGTAGCCTTCTAAAATGAGCTTTTAAGTGCAAGTGTTCCAGGAAAGGAAACAGCATACCTGGCCAGCAGAGCCTTTACACTGAGCTGCATCCAGGGCACAGTGGGTTCCAGGGACACTTCCCTGCCATCTTTCAGGGTAGCTCTGCTGAGAAAGGAGCAGAGAAATTATGGCCAGGTGTGTCCCTCACACTTCTAATGGCTGGGAATTTCTCTTAGCCAGTAGATGAAGGACCTGTTTGGTTTTGTCTTATGTGTTTGGGAATTTCTATGAATTATGTTAGTACAGCTGTTTATGCTGTAATCTTATAATGACCCTAATGAATTTTCTATTTGGTTTCAGTTCTCTGTCTGGCCATACTTTAGCAGATCTTTCAGGAACTTAATTATCTTGATTTTTTTTTTTTTAAACCAAATCTGGCTTAAATTACCAGTTCCTAGTGAGGTGGAACGGGATGCCATGCAGTGCTGCACAGAGGGTGTGATTGTACAACCATTATTTGCTTAAGAAACCATACCAAAAGCATAAAAGCCTGACAGAGCCTTTCTGTTTACTGACTGCACTGGTCTGGTTCCTGTTACTGGTTCCAGGAGTGGTTTTAAATGAAGCTTACTGTATCTTTTATTTTGTACCCACATGGAGTATATTCCAAATTCCCCACTCCTCAAACAGGGAAATGCTCCATGTGAAATTCTGACACAGGAAATAACTTGGGGCCTTTCAAACTTTGCCACATGCAGGCCAAGTCAGAAGAAATTGTTTTAATTCATGTCAAGAGGATCAAGTTTTTATCTTTGATTGATTCTTCATTGTCTCAGTCTTTAATTGTGCCATGTGTTGTGGCAATCTGATTCTCCCTTCTGATTTTGTTCATAAGTAAGATAACAGCAGAAAGATATTTAAAATGCTGTCTGGAAGCTGCTTGTAACACTGGCTGGGAATTAGCTTATTCCTTTGAATATAAGGCCTCATTCCTGATACTTGATGTCTCTGAGGCTTTGCTAGGGAAACATCCTGCCACTCAAAGCACATAAGTAAATAGGATGAGAATTGCCGAGTCAGTTCCTCCTGTAGAAAGCAAGATGCTATTTAGGAAAGGTGCTTACATGATTTCCACATTTTTGCAATGAGATCTGCTTTGACTTAATCTCACATCCTGAATAGTCTTGGTTGGAATTACTGCTTATGCACTGGCATTGGGAACTTCTTTCGTCTGTCTTCTTCAGGGCCTTACCTGTGGAACAAAACTCTGTTATGTCTAGGTACATGAACAGTCTCTTTATTTGCTCTCCTGAAGCAAACTGTATTCCCTCCTGTAGCCTCATTCTTGCTCCTCAGACACTCTGATTTGCTGGATGCAGAGATAAAATTAACTGCATCTGCACAACACAGCAGCTGCATTTTCAGAGCTGTTGGTGTGCAGATGCATTTGAATTTAAACTTGGATTGCTAAATTTCTGCCATGATTATCTGCTCATATTTCTTATTCTTTCTTGAAAATGGGATAATTCGTGCTCTGTCATCAACCTGCCTACCAAGAATAATATCACAAAAAGGATAAAATAGTCATCTGTAAAAGAAGAGCTATATGGACATACTTAGGGAAAAAAGGTCCTGGTTTAATTCAAATACTTTTTAAAATCTGGAGATAAGCATATATTGTGGCATAGGAATAAACTCATTTGCAGACAGAAGGATATTTTACTCCTGGAAACATCCACAGCATCCTAACAAGTACAAATGATCCTTTTTACTTCTGAAGGACAGTTTACAGAGGATGCTCTTCTCTTTCAAAAAGTCATCATGGACATAGCATAAGCCCACTTGCATTTGCATGTGAATACTTATTAATTGCTTACATGAGTTTTAAGAAATAATTTCCTTAACTTCTAACCCTGCCATTGAGACCAAGTAGAAAATCAAAGCGACAGCAGCAGATTTGCCATTCACTGCTGTGCACGTTTTCTTCTTGACAGAGGTCCCACTGTGCTGCTGTTTCCCATCAGATTTTATATCTGAAAAGTGCCCTCCCAGCAGCCTGAGTGCTGAGAGGTGGGTTCTGCACATGCAGATTTCCTAACACATGAGGGTGTTGCATAGGAAATTCAAACCTCTGGGCAGTCCATTCAGTAGCAGTTCAAACTTCCCTAGATTTGCTGCTGTATATTTTCAGTTATTCTTTAAATTGTTATTGTTATCCATCACTTTCTGTTTGCACTTCTTCATAGGATATTGGCTTTCGCCAACAATGCTAAGCTTGCACTTAGAAATCAATTCAACCTTATCAGACACCCCTCGGAGCCAAAATAAAGGGATTTTTCCCTCCTCTGTGAATATAGAATTTCTGTTCAGCTTTTTGCATCATGCTTAAGTGCCTTGTGCAAAAACATTTACCCAGCATAATTACAAGAACTTTTCATCCCAATCTTACATTCTATATTTTGATATGAATCCAATAAAGTTACTTAGTCAGTGTTTTATGAAGACAAGATACAACTAGATTCTCTTGTTCTCTGAAAGGATTTTGTCTTTTTCAGTTTGGCTAAAGGGATTTAGATGCTTTATTCTGTACTGAAATTAATTTAGTCATTAAGCAGGAAATGATGAGCTTAAAATAACTGAGGCATTATCACCAAAGTCACTTTAAGCTCTTCTGAAACTTTCATCAGTTCAGAATGTGAAAGGAGAAAGTATCTTGCAGTATGGGCTGTAATGGTACCTGGTTAAAATAAGCCCTTAGGAAGTTGCTTGTTTTTCTTTCTAACCTTGTGCATTTAGAATAACCACAGGTATTTAAGACAGCAGATAAACCCATGTCATAAAGGACTTCTACCACCAAGGAAGAGCAGCCCAGTCTGGTGCAGGTAGAGGCCAAGTCAGAAGAGCCATAGTGCTTCTCTTAGCAGTCTCCAAGAGCACTGAAACACATTTTGGAAAGCATGAGGGTGGTTGTTGTGCTTCTAAGGAAGGTGTTCTGTGACTGCACACAGAACAGAGATGTGATATGTTGTTCGTTTCTGCCCTTGGAATCACATCTCACTGACGAGCCTGTGAAGGAAGGTGTAGATGCCTGGGGTCCTACAAGTGCAGCCACTGCTGACATTTGGGACAGAAGAACTGATGAGAAAAGTGCTTTCTCAGCTATGGTTTAGCTCCCAATAACTTGGCTGGGATTTTGCTGGTGGCAAAGGTTACATGTATCTGTATTACACTAAAACTGATGCCAGTCCTTTAGGATACACCCATACTTTTATGGCTATGCAGATTGAGTGGTCCTTCCCAACCTCTCCCCATTCTTGGCAGTTACTTGTGACATCCTTATCTCCAAATTACATCTCTGAAAGGAGGGAGCTTATAAAAATCCCTCGGGAAACAGGAAGGCTTAGACTTGTAAGACAAGTCTGAACAAAACCTGTCTCCTTGAGAAACTTTGACTCCTTCCCATTCTGAGGTCTAGCAGGCTGTGCAGTGCTGTGCAGTGGGACAGGGGGAAAGATGGGGACAGGGAGCAAAATGTGGTCAGAATAATTGTCCTCTTGCACAAGAACTTGCTCAAATACTGCCAAAAACTCCTTTTATGTCTTGCATGATGAGCAAACACAAGCTGATTGTGCAGAATATGGAGTGGCTCCTTGTTGGAAAAGACCAAACCTAAACAAATATCAAAATATTTGCTCAACTTTCCCATTTCTCAAGTGCTCCCTGCCCAAATTTTAACATTCTTCTGTAAATTGCAGTGCTACAGGTAGATGTGAGGCCATATAATTGGAGCTCTGCTTCTTAGAATTTCCCCTGATGTAGTCCTCCCTCCTGACTGGAATTAGGGAGGTTGCTAAGTGACTTCCTTAATATTTATCAGATTTGCCCATTTATTTAAGTTAATGAAAACTCTTATTCATTGCCATGTTCTCAGCTGCTGTGCTGCCAGAGCACCACGCTGCTATGGCCTTACCATTTCTGTGGCTATCCAGTATTTGTTAATTACTATCTGGGAATTTTATTGTCCAGACTTCTGAAAACACTGGGTCTGACAAGAAAAGAGGAAGAAAGTAGATAACTGTCATAATTCCTCTGATTGTTAATTATCTACACTTTACAGAGGCAACAACTTGCTGTTTTAATTTGCTGCCCCCCACAATTCAGACCTCCCTGTTGCCCTTCTGGGAGCCCATTATGTGACACAAACTGAAAGAAAATGCTTCCTCTTTTTTTCAGTTCTCTGTTCCAACAAGAAAAGTAATAACAAACAATTTTGAAGTGAAATCATTTCAACAAGCATTTATTAGGTACAAGCATTTATTAAGTAAGTAAACATAAATATCTTCAATAAATAAAAATAAAAATAATAAATAAATAAATAAATAAATAAAATTATTCTATAAATAAATAAAGTGCTTTTTTATAGCCAAAAGATGGCATTAAAATATACATTTATACCTTCACAACACTCATTCACAATAAATAATATCTTGAAAATGATGACACAAAACATGATGTATCAGAATTTTGACATGCTAATTTTGGAAGCTCCCCTGTTCAGCCAGTAGCCCACTGTGAGTGGCAGTGACCCAGGTACAGCTGAAGTTACCTGTCCATGCTTTGCTGGGGAGAAGTTGTTGCTGGTCTTTTTCTAAACTGTTAGCAAAAAGGGAAGGAGTCATTTAATGAAATCTCTGCTGGGCAGGCACTGCACTGTTCGAGCTGTGTTTAGCAAAAATTATTCCAGAATCATCTCCGTATTCCTTCACAAGCCATTTTTTCTGCCTTCTTGTTGACATGGCAGTGATTTCTTGCCTACATAATGAGACCTGTTTAAAAGACTAGAAGTATTGTTGTCAACTAACTACAAACCAGCAAATACATATTCTGAACGCTGTGGCATTGTGAATGCAGGAGGCAGGAGGAGGTGAGCTGGCAGAAGCTGGCTGAGTGTCTTCCCTATTTTTGCCTCGCTGGAGGAGTTAGGACATTTTTCTTCTTTGTTTTAGGACACTGTCTCAGGTTTGGTGTTGGCCCTAGAAAGAAAGAAGATGGAAAAGGAAGCTTTTTAAAAATCAATCATACAACCGGTAAGACTTGCTGGTGTCAGCTGAAATCCACCACTTTGTGCTTCTGTGCCCAAGCCCCTGCAAAGCTGTGACAGAACCCAAGGGACACTGGTATGTCATAACCTTCCCAAAAGGATTCAATAGCAGTGAATTTCCATGGTTTGATGCTTCACTTAACTGGAGCCTGATTTTCCCCCCACTTATCTATATGCCATTCATTTGAAAAACTGATTGCTGCTTTCTAGCACTGCAAGCATGAGAAAACCAGTCAGTTAATGCTTGGATTTTCTGAGCAGTTATGCTGCAGGTTTTCAAAATGCTTGTGCCTTAGGGGAGAGGAAGGTAACCTTCCCAGAGATGTGTGGCACAGTAAAGCTTCAACAGCAAATGCTATAATTAAGGCTCAGAGCAATCAAAGTGTTTGTCACAATTAGTGAACACAGAAGGCAATAACTGCCCGAGGAGACAATTTTGGAGCACTTCACACTGTCAGTATATGGTAGTTCAATTCAAATACCAGTTTTCAATAAGCTGTGCTTATTGAGGAGAAATGACTCACTTGTCCAGAATTGCCTTGATGATCAGCTTCACCCAGGGAGCGGTGGGCTCCAGGCACACTTCTCTGCCATCTTTCAGGGTAGCTCTGCAACAGGGTAGAAAGGAAGGGATAAGGCCTATTTAGTGAAATCCAAGGCAATGTCACCTTTCATACATAACATCATTCTAGGGATACACTGACATGTTCCACTTTAAGCTATATAAATTGAGGCTGTAGCCTAACGTAAAGGGATCTTTTTCACTGGTTTAGTATCTTCACATATCTGTTTGTTTGATGCATTAAACCATCTGCAGGACTCTCTCTCTTTTCAAAACTGCTTTTTACCCCCCAACTGACTTTGTATATTGATCTTTCACTGAAGGGTTAAATCTTTCCATCTTGATTCAGAAATTGTACTTCCCAGTCCATAGGAATTTGGTTACTTACAGTAAAAGTTCTGGGATGCAACCATAATGATTTGTATGCTAATGGTAGTTTTTCATTGACTTGAGTAGAAGTGTGATAATGTTTTTGACCTAGCCCTTAAAAATTATGTTTTGATCTCTTGCTCAGCATGGCTCCATGCATTTTCACAAGCCAGTAGAATTCAGAGTTTTAGAAAGTTATTAGCTGCCTGATGACTGCGACTTTAGGTCAAAACATTGCACGTGTTTAAAAAGTAGAGATTGCCAAAACAACACACGGTTCACAACGCTGTCTGTAGGAGCAGGGAATGTTGCTGTTCTGCTTTCTGAGCAGCTGCTTCTGCCAGCTGCTCACACCGCTCACAGAACACTTACACCCTCTCAAGAGCAAAATCTGCTTCCTTCTTGTTAAGGAATCAGGAAGCTTTTGCAAAACACTTACATGACTTCAACGTTCTTGCAGTGAGGTCCGCTGGGGGTGAGGTTCACGTTTTGGATGAACTTGTGATGGATGAACCTGGAATGGGTGTTTATGCACTGGCACCGGAGTTCAATGGCCGAGCGTGGCACTGCCTGACCTGGAAAACAAAAAAAAGGTGGAGTGTTTCACTATTTTCACAGGAAGCACAACATGGGGTTTTTGCTGACAGCATTAGGAGGGTCCTCTGCTGCACTGGTAAGACAGCACAGTGTCTCCCCATCAGCATTTGCTCTGGCCTTTAGTCAGGAGAGCATTAGGAAGGGTTTCTGTACCTTGTGTTCCAAGTGCTGACATCAGGAGCAGGATCAGGGCAGCAGCCGCAGCCTTGCCAATCATGATGCAAGAGTGTGTCTTCCTCGTGTGGCCTGGGCCTGGTTCTGTGCTGGAGTGAGCTCTGGCAGATCCTGGGGTGGCGAGTGCCTGTGCTGTAGGACCGGCCGTGTTTATATCCCGCCTGGGCCACCCGGGGCACTCCAGAATCACGGCTGGGTCATACCCACGGAAACTCCAAACCTGCGAGATGCTGCTGTGCACTGAGTCACAGGTGAGTGGGTAAGCCCTTTCCCCTTCATGACCACAAAATTGCTTCTCATTAATAGAAAGCACTTTAATAAGTAAAGACATGTAGAGTTGCCCTGCACTGAGCTGTGTGGAGTCTGTAGAGAGTCATTTCTTGGGATAATTTTAATCTGTACTTGTGTCCTCCTTGTGACTTTCCACCACAGGTCGAAGGCATTTGCTCTGTGATTTTTTTGGACTTCAATTTTATTTTTTTCCATTTTAAGACATGATAGACGTAGGAGCCAGTAATTCTAGACATTATAGATACTAGCTCTCCTTGTGCTTATATTCATGTACCTTAAAAAACCTCTCTTTTATATGCTGAGATAACTTCAGCAGACATACTTACAGTATTCTTTTGATGAATTCAAATCCAGTTTCACCGAAATAAGCAATAGTACCACTGCGACTCTGTAGTACCATTGAGAACACACAGAATATGTAAATATGATATGATGAGTTACTTTGCCTAAGTTGGATTTTGTTTTTTGAGGATGACTGCTTCTTCTGAAGCAAAAACCTCTTAGTTATTTGCTGCTTTGAATTTGGGCAACGGACAATTCTAAAAGCTGCTGTAGGATTCTGCTTCTGAAATAAAATGAGGCACTTTTGCAAATTTAAATTTGACCCTGTAAAGAGAAGATTTCTTCTGATTATGATGAAAATAAAGAAAACTGAAGATGGAATCATGAAGAAGGGTTATTCAGACAAAGTCAGAGATGTTCAACCATTTCTTTTAACAGTAGGGACAAATACTATAATACCAGTTGGCCTTATATTTGTTAAACATTAAGGACTCCCATTACTGTTCCTCTGCCAGGTAATGGGGAAGTCAAAGGAACAAAGCACAGGGCCAGATATGAATGAACGTAGGTTATTTTTCTCTGCCTGATCATGAAGGTCTCATAGATTTACACATGCCAGACTTAATTCCACTTACTATTACCATATGTATCACTGTCTGTAGTTTATAAATAGCCTTAGAGCATAAGATCTGAACAGCAGCTATTCCAGAAGCTATGGAATTAAGCACCTGGTTTTCCTGCCACTTTACAGCTTGCAGCAAATATAACAGGATTAGCTAGGATAAACAGATAAACCCCTAATTACAGCCCTTGCTTGTAGACCTGAGGTCTGCCTAGGGATTGTCCTCTTCAACCATGGCAATCAGCAGGTGTCTAGGAACGTGTAAGAAAAGATTAGGTGTCTTTGAGGCTTATCCCTAGTAGTCTGAATCTGATTTCATTTGCTTCCTCCTGATTGTTTTACAGGATAACACGAAGTAGATATTGATCCTTATCCCTGATTTCCACCGGCTTCATAATTCTGTAGGCCTTTATCACGTCTCCAGGTCAATCTCTTCTTACAAAGTGCTGTTCTGTTGCCTGACAGCAGCAGCACAGACTGGGTTGTTTCTTCCTAACTCTGGACTTTTTATTTTCCCCTCACACACTATTTCCATGCACAGCAAGCTGTTTACAGAAATGCAAGCTAGAGTATCAATGGAAAAGTCTTCTGGCCTGCATACAAGGAGAACGTGGAAGGATGAATTGCAATGCCTAAGGAGTGTGGGTTTTTTTTCCAAATAAATTCAAGAAACTGTATCCCTCTTTAATTTCACTAATGATTTTCAGTACCTCAAAGAAAAAGTTTTTGTTTCTGTGCTCTGTATGCAATGAAGCTTTTATCCTTTGTCTTCTTTGTGCAAAACTTTCCACCTTTTCGGTTTTAAGGAAACGTCATTTCTGCTTTCTTCGTCCAGACAGATCAGATGTTTGTGGCTCTGTGTGTTTCTACTCAAATAAAAAGAAAGGGCTTAGGTGTTTTACGTTTATAAGAAACAACATAATTACAGCATAACAAATCTTGATATGGAGTAGTGGGAACAACTGAGTAGTGTTCTGGAGGCTGTGCTTTGACTCGTAATTTAGGATGTAGGGAGCAGAGTGCTCAGGAGTGGCCTGCAAAAAAACTCAGAGTCAACAAAGATGAAATCTTTCTTGTGATTACAGAGAGAAGTCAGAAGAGATGAACTCAGAATGAAAAGGTCACATGTTCTATTGTAAACTGTGACTTGGGCCAAAGAGAGCAGTAGCTGTTCCGATAGATTTAAAAGGACCTTGCTTTGGAGATGTGAGGCGGGTGAATCAGGAGCTGCTGGAATTCGAGTTCACACACACTCTGACTGAAGAGAGACATTGCTAAGCCTTAACTACGAGTGTCATAAACGATATCTGGTAGCCATCAGCTGTATAAAACCTTTTTTTCGTAAAGGTCATAAATACAGTTACTGAGAAGCTTCAATTTTCTTGGCATGAGAAAGTGATAAGATTTCTGAGTATTAATGCTTATCAGCGGTGTATGACACACAGGAATGATACTGTCCTGCGTCCAACTTTTGACACTGGTGTGTGGTCCAACAGTCCCTGTCCAAATCACATGGCAAACTGGTACATGCAGGATTAGTTCAGATCAATCTGGAGGTGCTACAGTAGGCATAAGATTCAGTAATTCCACGAACCAAGGCTTTCACACCAGTTTTACTACAGAAGACAAAGGGCACGAGACAGGCTGAGGTACCCAAGTGAAAACACTGTAGTTCCTCAGATAATTTTCTGTGTGCTCCTGCCCTTCTCTGACTTGAGTGCCCAGGAAATTTACATTTCCTTATGCTCACACGAGCAGTAAGGAATTTCTTTCTCCTCGGGCCTCCTTGCAGTGCCCTGTCCTCATTTCCCTCAATGATTGTTCACCACTGTCTTTAGTAATCCTGCCTCATGCCTGGAATATTACATCCAAACATGAAAAGAATTACTTAAAAATTGCTGAGCAGCTGAGTCAGTCTCTGTGATCTGATGGGGTTTTTTGAAAGAGTATTAGGTTCAACAGGAAAGGGTAGTCTTGTTTCCCTTTAGATTTCCTCTAAGCAAACTCTTCCTCTTAATTTCTTACGCTTCTGTGACCCTGTATGCAAAATCTCTTCATATTTTTGATCTTCAATAGGAAAATACCTCAACTTCTTTGTGTTTTTTTTTTTTTTTCCTGGCAGTTAGGGTCTTTAGTGTCATCTGTGTTTTGGCAGTGAGATGGTCACTACTGTGAACCTTTCCTGAGGCAAGTTGGCTGACTTGAGAGGGCCAAACAGAGAATTAATTATATTTACAAATGCCATAACTCTATGTCTTTCCCCCCACTGTTCCTTAATTAGATATCAACAAACTCCTCAAGATTTTGTTTGCCAACTTCCGCACTGAATGACTTTTACATGAAAAATATAGAACAAAGGGCTGTAATTAGAAATGTAACCATGAGATTCACTTTTAGTATGTCTTCTGATGAGCTTCTGCAATGTCTGACCAGTCCTGTCCAAAAACACTAGTTCTCTTTTGTTTAGTTATGTCTCTTTGTTTAGTTAATTCTGCAAGCCTAACTTGTTTTGCTGAGCCCTCCATCTCAGGAGAGGCTCCCTGAAATTTGTGTGGCTGCCTCCGTTCCTTGTCTTGAAATCGCTCATGTTTGATATTTACCCTCACTAAAAAAAGGGAAATAGTAGTCGTTCCTTTTTAGAAGTGCTGGGTATGGAGTGGAGGGTATTTGCCAAATCAGTCCTGCACTGGGCAGGTGTTACAAAGGTCACTGTGCAAGTAGTTTAAGAAAGGAGCATTAATCAGTCATAAAATTGCACAGTCTTCTGAGAACAAGGATGAGAGGCAGAGCTCTGCTGTCTCACAGCACCACTTCCTCACAGCACAGGAGACGATGATCCCTATTTCTGTATTTTCTGTGCAGCCCGTGATTCTTGCTGCAGAGGAGCACAGTTGCAACATCTCTGCTGGTGAATGTTTTTTTCCACCTGCCCTGCTGGTGAGATCTCTGGTTCAGAGGCAGGAGATGCACTTTGGAGTTCTGTCTCGAGAGCACATGGCATGTGGATGTTCCTGCTGCACAAGCAGCAGCTCCAGAAATACACACTTATATCACACACCTAAACCCATTGCTAGCATGTCTTTCTCTCCTGAATTTTCTGATAGCCAGCTTGATTTCCCAGTGCTCACCCTGCTGGCTCTTCTGGGTCCTAGTGTTGTGCATTTAATACTCCATGCTTGCAGCTGGATATCTAAAATTAACTAATGGCAATGGTGAGCTTTGCTTCAGCAGTCTCTGAGCTTCCAGCAGAACATTTCTGGTTGACTCAGAACTCGGTTTACACTTTTCAGCAGTTTGAAGGACTCCAGAATTGCAGTCCTTCCTTTCTGTGCTCTTTGGCAGATTCATAATACAACAAAAGCCATTTACTGATCGAGTTTGATGGAAAATATCGGTCTTTGTGTATTCCTGGGTTTTCCCCATGTATGTAGTAACTGCATAGGAAATGAAATCATCCCCAGAAAGGGAAGTAGTATTGGGAAAAAAAAAAAGAGAGAGAGAGAGAGAGAGAAATGGACAGGATGCTGCCTGAAACATTGTCAGGGTATTCAGGCTACTCAGCATGCAGCAACTTTTTCAAGGAACGAAAGAGACCAGTTTAATTGCAGTAGTTGCATTTTTAAGAAAAAAACTAATTGCAGTAGGATTACTCAGGGACTTTCCAATATTGCAGCTGGTATCACCATGTATTGTCTTTGCTATTAGATAGATACTTTTTTTCATTAATCATCATATGTAACTGAAAAGCTATTACAATACATGAACAAAAGAGTTACTCAGAAAAATATCTTATTCAGTGTGACAAAGCCAAGACTTCCAGGGCTGAGCAGAAAGAGTAGTTGAGAATAGGGAAAGGACTGGAGAAGATACTTAGGAGTAGCACTTGCTTATTCTCCCTCCCTCACGCCCCGGCCTCCTCTTTGCCAGCCTATATCCATCCCCCCAAAAGCAGAAGCCTGTGTCTAGGGTTTACGTGCTTGGGGGAGGAGGATAAAATAATGACAGCTTTTCCAAAGATACAGTGTTTTCAAGAATTTAAGCAAAGCAGAATTAACAACCCTATGCTACATTCCATGGGCATTGCAATTCTAATCACCCCCTTACTGGTGTTAATCGGGAATAAATTAAAATCAATGGATTCACGCGTCAGCATTGGATGTAGATCCAAAGAGAACAAGGTCCTGAACTCAGAGGCACTGAGAGGGTGCAAAGCACAACAGCTACGAGGAGACAAAGAGGGTGCATTGGCCTCAAATTCCAACATCTACTTTCCCTGTTTGGGAATACTGTGGCAGAAGGTAATGATTTTCAGGGAAATCAAACCGTTTTTTCTGCTCACTGGATTTTCCTCTTCTTTCCTTCATTTCATGTTGTTTCATTCCTATATGAAATGGAAAACCCCAGAGAATAATTTACATTATATTGATTTGTTGGCAGTTCCTGCCATAGAGAACTTCCTTGAACTCCAGTGAATTTTGTAACACTGATCATGAGTTAGCAGCAGGTCAAACAAATGCTTCAGACATGACCTGTTTGCCTTCTCCCATTCCTCACAGGTATGTAACAGCAAACCAGAATACTTGTGTGACAGGTAGAGTTTGGGAACTTGCACCTTGGATTTTCTCCAAACACTCACAAGTAGCTCTCTAGATTTTTAAAGGCCCGGTGGTACAAAGACAGAATTCATACAGTTTTAAGCCTCCATAGATTGCCTGTAGCATTACTGTACTTTTGGAAAGCAACACTATATGTGTATAAACTATCTCAGATTTTGTGAGAAATTTGAAATTTAAAATACCATTGTTCAGCAATGTAAATCTCTGCCTAACTATCTTGGTATTTATACACTGAATCATATCTCCTCTGCACACTAACTTCCTTGTGTGCTTGGGAGAAAAGGATAAAGCTAATCTTTAACTCTTCAAAAGAAAGTGACAGGACAGTTTAAAGCAGTGATTTGTAATCACTTCCTACACAGATCAATCTTCTTCATCAGAGGTAGATCCTATCTCTGTATGACTGACTTGTGTCTCTGGGCCTGATGTTTTCCAAACCACCATCAACCGAGATCTGAGCTGCCTTGGACAGTCACGGTTAGAACTGCATGTGTGTTTATACCTTTAGCAATTCCTAAGGTGTCTTCTGAACTTCGAAAATTCTACTCTCCTTCTGCCATTCCCACTCTACCCTCTCGTCAATATTAGGGTTCAGCCTTTGTTATTCCTGGGCTTGGATTCTCTTTGCATTAAAGGGATAGTCTCCTCTTCATTTGAGGAAAAGTATTTGTCATTTGGATTCAATGAAATGTGGAAGTTACTCTCGTACATCACTGTTTCTCCTACTTTCAGCACAGAGCTGATTTCCTCATATAGGAAGTAATGTAATTAGAACCCAGAAACTGACCCACTTTTATTTAGCATAAACAGCTGCATTGCTGTTTAACAAAGAACATTAATGGTCAATGCCAAACTCAAACATCTGAATATTTAATGTAGATCACGGATATAAACCTGCAGCAGGGAGTTTGATTTTCCCCAGCACTTTTTTCCCGAAAGTCTGACAATACCTGTTTGTTAGGTCCAACCAGTTGAGGTATCCAATCCCAGTCCAGTTAATCAGGAAACTATCCTTCATGAGCAAGGGCATGGAGCCGAATGTTTAATCACCCACAGAAAACCATATCCCTTCCCCATTCCTCTAAAGTGTAATAACCACCAGAGAGCCTGGAAACTGCTAACAATCCTTACGAGCTTTGATTCCAGCAACTGTGTTATCATTTTCATTGCTGAAGTAGCATGTGTGACTGCACACCAGCTGGCAGCCCGTCAATCACACATATTCTTCAGAGGACATTTCTATTTCTCCTGCAAAATTCCCATGATTTTGGCAGCTTTAGAGGACAGAAACTCCTCATAGACTGTCAGACAGTAAATATGATATGCAAGACACCTAGGAGCACTTCTTCTTGGTTAGACTTCATGCTTCATCTACTTTTTGGCTTATAGGAGGTTTTAAAAATTCTCTCCTGAAAAGATTTTCCCCATATATTCTAGTTTTACTGTTCTGCTTGAAGCCTTTGGTCAAGTTCTGTTCCACCAAATCCAGTAAGACTCTCAGAGCACATTGAGATGGCAGCTCCAACTCTTCTCCTACCGCACAGGAGCTTTATTGTTACTCTTGTGCGGAGTGCACCTTTGGTGCTGATTGCACATGGAGTGTGATGAGTGACAAAAGTCTGCATAAGCAAAGGAGACCTAGGAAGCTCCTGCAGCTGGGACACAAACAGTTTTCAGGCAGCAGTGTCTCAAACAACAGTTACCAGGTCTGTAGCAGTGGTGGTGCACAATTATTAGTACATAAGGATTTGGTTTGCAATTTAGTGACAGCGATGTGACAGTGGTTTTGATCAAAGAACAGTTACTAAACTACAGTTTGAAAACTATTTCCTTCCAGCTAATGTTGCAAGATGAGCAGGATGTTCACTTGTTGACTTGAACGTCACTGTTCACCTTTCACACAAGTTCCTGAAGTACATCATAGAGATGTGGGAAGGGGAATAGCTACAGATCACGCTTGAACTTGCAGCCTTTCTTATTATAAGCTTCAAGTAATAAAGCTTCAGTTTGAATGTATAGAATTGGACAGGAAGCAGAAAATGAGTTCTGGAGTGTGTTTGTGCAACCTCGTTGAAATTTTTTGTCTTTTATGTGCACTTTCAAGATAGGCTCCATTTATTTACCTTCAAAGCCCTGAAATATACACCCAGAATGAAAAAGCTGCTGTATTCTTTGTTGCTCTGGTGTAAACAATCTTGCCATGATGGACAGTCAGATCCTGCCCCAAGCTTTCTGTCACAGTAGAATTTTTCATCATGTACTTTCTGGATCGGGTGTTTTGTGATCCCTGTTTACAAAGTTGTGTGTCATGGTCTGAACTCATCCCAAGCACTCTGAAAGTGATGCTTGTAATTCTGCATAAGCCCCTGCATGTCCTATCCTTTTCACAACCCATTCCAAAAGGAAATGCCAAACACCGTGGTAATCATTTACCAAAAGAAATTCCAGACGAAAAACATGTGTCTGGAGAAGAAGGCATAAGAGCAAAGCAATTTGGCTTTTAAACACATTTTTTGAGTACTTACGTGATTTTTTGACAGTAAGAAACATCAGCCAAGTGGCAGAAGTTCAAACAACTAATTGCCTCCCTTCTGAAGAGACCAAAAATCACGTCTTTATTCTTTAGGCAGAACATTAATATGTTACACCATTGTGAGTTCCTCAGAGTCCTCCTTTATTTGCTTGTCTTTATTTCTTCTCTGCATCAAAGATAGTTCCCAATCTACAGCTATTGTGCTCTTGTCCTATGTTTTCGACAGATTAACTCAGAAACGAATTGTGCTTCTCCTTAATATGCAGTCAAAGTGTATTTTCAGTGGAGGACTTTTGGGACTGACTTTGAGAACTCAGAATAGGATGGGATGCTGAGATTTCTGAGGTGCTTGTCATTACAGACAGGTTTCTTTCATTTCAATGCTGGTCATTTTGCTTTTAGGGTGATTCTTCTTTTTTTTTGAGGGGGTCCATTTTATAATCTGACTCTGGGACACTGGTGGTGAAATAACCGAGGAAATGGTGCAAAAGCTGCACTGCAAAGGTGGGAAGAAGAGGCCAGGACTGGAAAAGAAATAAAAACTTCTGAGTGGCTTACCCAAAATGGTATGTCTCAATTAGTGTAATTCCAGCACAGCCTGGAAAATTATTTCCTGTGATCCATTGCATGAAGCATCAGAGACACTGAGAATATCCGAAGTATTAGTGACAATGGCTCTACAGCCTTTCCAAACCAAGGCCCCATCAATTGAAATTATACAACACAATGGAATTTCAAGGCAAAAGGCCATTTTTAACACAGAACTGTTCTTACTAACACATAGGTCACTTCATTTCATGACAAATTCAGTCACGTTTGCTCTTCCTGGTTAACAGCAATGGCGGTAAATTAATGAAGTGCTGGATATCTCTGATAACATGCTGGATCCATGAACCTCAGCAGCAGCCAGTGAGGGTATGAAGCACTCAGTGCTGCTCAGGAAGCAGCCAGACCATAGTGGGATGATTTCCAGTGCACATCTTCTATCCCAACTGGAGCATTGCAGCTAGAGCATGATGCTGCACGTGACTGTGATGGTACAGAGAGAGAACAAGAAGGCTGGAGGCACAGGAGCACTTATTGCCCAGGGAAATTGCAAAAGGCCAGTACATTTGCACCTTTGAGGGCCTCATCCTCAAACCCGTGAACTAGCCATCACTCATTTCAAAGTGATTAATTGCTTGGACATCCATAGGCCATTTTCATGTCATTCCTGTTCTTGGAAGCAGGAACTTGGTAATGAGTTCCAGCAAGACGATCAAATCCTGCCCGCATCATGTCGCAATGTCCTGGTATTGCAGTGTCATCCCGGGAGCCCTGTGTGTGGCGTCACGTCTGCACTGATGGCACGCACTCGAGGACAGTGTCGTTCTCAAAGGTCCCTGTCTCAGGTTATCTCAGGTGAGCAGGGCATCATCCTGCCTGGGAGCAGGGATTTTCTCTAAGGCTCAACCCAAGGATATGAAATCACTTTGTCATATGTCTATTTTCTAGCTAGTGTTACCTGGTATGGAATGTGATGCTAACTTTCCACAGGCAAGATAACAGTCTAGCCTTTCACATTTAAAGTTGTACCATTGAACAAATGGCCTGATTTTCACATTTTTTATTACCGTTGAAGTTGTTTGGTATCTGGGAAAGAAATAATCAAGAGAATTTCGGTATTTTATTTCTTAAGTGCGCCTGTGAAAGCATGGACCTGTTATAAATTTTCAGCCTTAGGCATGTCTGTTGTGAAAGAAAATATAAGGACTATCTGTGGGTCTCATTTTAGCCTCCCAGGCTGCTGCTGGTTCTCTCGGGCAGCAGTGAGGCCTGTTGAAGAGAGAAGTTTTTCTCAAAACATACCCTGGGAAAAACTGAGATGAGAAATGTAAATAACCTCACACCTGGAACTTGTTTACATAGAGGTGTTGTTTCTGATTAGGCAGTCATGGTGATGGGGTGGTGAAGAATGGACCAATCATGTCCAGTTGTGTGAGAACCTGCAACCAGGGATTCGTTTGTTAATAAAGTTAGAGTTCTTCAGCCTTTGAAGAAGTTGACTTTGTGTCGTTTGTCAACGTGGCAACAGCGACACTGCGCAAGACAAATTCAGCAAATAAATTGTATTTATTGCATGTACGTGATTTGGAAGATGGGTAGATTCAGAGAAAAGACAACCACATGCCTAAAGTGTTAACCTGGAACCAGGGAGATTTCAGTGCAGCTCTTGGCTTTGGAGCAGAGGTTTGTGTCTCTGGGATAGCTGATTAAGCCAGGATTTGCCAAGTCCTCATCAAAGATGAGACTGTCATCCTCAAAGGTCCTGCCAGAGCAAATTAATTACTGCTGAAGATTGAAGTTTTATTTCTTTGTGCCTGACTTCTCCTCAACAACATTACATGGCTGCATAGATTGAAGGTGCTTGTCTCTCAGGAGATGGGTTTGAGTGACTGAGGCTGTCAGAATCATTTCTAGAGATTCAGAAAAAGAAACACTAAAATATACAGTATGGAGAAAAGTTAGCGGCCTTAAGAACTTCATGATTAATATGTTAATATTTATATACATATATATGCATTTTTAAAAAACAGGAGTAGAGGATTGCCATGGACACAATGGATTAGATAAGGAATTCTCAAACACAAGTAGTACAGACCTCTGGCAGTGTAAGTGGTACTGGGTTTTCTTTCTTTCAAAAGTAGGGTTTGGGAGTTACCGAGCATACTTGGAAGTATGGATTTAGAAGACCTTTGAAAGAAACATCAACTTTATTCTGTATGTCTTGTGTGAAACAATACAAATTATGGGTACAAAATCTTATCTTTAATGTTTCAGGCACTTTAACCCTTTAAAAAGGAATCATGTAAATCTGTGACTGAGAAAAATAGTGTCTTGCTTTCTTCATTTCTGGGACAGATCTGCCTTATAATCCTTTGGAAGGCATTCAAGCAATATATTTCACCCTCCACGCATTTCATAAATAAATAAACTATCACAGGAAAAAGGATTTGAGGTGGATTATCATTTTGCTCCACACCTTACAGCCAGGAAATTCAGCCTCCAATGACACACTAGTTTCAATGCAGCCCATTTTGTTTTCATAGTAGTGCCTGAAAGCTAAACTTCCTGCTTGAAGCTACACAGGTATCAATCCTTTAATGAAGGATTTGCATGATTTATTTCTCTTCTCTTCTGCATTATTTGACCTACTGTTGGGGATTGCAAGGGTCTTATTCACCACAATGAAGTCACTGAGGTCATTTCCCTGTCCCACTTTCCTCTTCTGTAATCTGATAATTTTCCCATCTTACATGCCTTAACAAGATGCCTGAAGTAAAAAACACTATCAAGATTTCCTGTTGGCATGTGATGCATTCCTTCCTTGTGGGCATTGTTCACCATTCTTTGGGCTTCAAAGGTTGAATGAATCTGTTTCAGAAGGTGTGAAAGAGGCAAATATAATAAGCATCTGATCATTCAGTGATCATGAGAGTCCCTGGGAATATTTCACTTCAAAAGGTCCAGGATGAAGCATTAGATGACCAGACACCAGTAAGAAGGGGATGCTATTGCAGGGTACCAATTGAGAGTATTGCTACTCACAGCAGAACTGAATTCACAGCATCCACTTGAAAGCATCTTTATGTGTCTCCCCTGCTCTTACATGAATCACAATATTTAATTTTTTCCACATTTATTTTCAATTGATTTTACCTCTTCAGTGAGAGAGCACCCAGGAAATACTACCAGGAGTCAGTGTTCAAGTTTGCAGCAAGTGGGCAAATGCCAGCAGGTGGCCATTGGGGCCCAGGAAGGACCAGCTGCTCCCTAAGGGGCTGGGAGCCAAGCACCCAAACCCAGCAGGCTTGGCAGGCACCTCACTGCCCAGGCTCCTTCCCAGAGAACCTGAGCAAGGAGATCCTGGCAGGCCCAGAGAACACAGCCAGCTTTAACCAAGAGCCTACATCACCAGCAAAGTTCAGGGCAACGAGGCAAGCCCCAGGTCAAGCCAGAAAACCAAGCGACAGGTCAGGCACCTGGATCAGTGCCATCCATGGCCGGGCAAACTTGACGCTGAGGCTGAACCCAACAGAAGCAGTCCTCCAACAAAGTTCAAAACCAGGAAAATTGCCAAAGTCCAAGCTTAAATGGGCTTCTGGGCCCATGGGCAGGAGGGGATGCACGGAGAGGTCCCAGGACTATGAAGATAAATTGCTAGAGGAGTTTGAGGGGTCGTGAAAGGATTTAGCTGGAAATACTGAAGGAGGAAAAGACTCAATGGATTTTCCTCCTTCAGGTACAGACTGCAAACACGTTTCAGCTTGTGATACCTTCTGTGACCTTTCTGCATGTCTGATTTTTTTCCTAAATCTTCTGAACAGAAATAAAACTCAAACCTAAATCATTTCTGAACAGCAAAGGTAAAATACAGAAGTTTTCCTTCCAGTTACAGCGTGGCAGAAAACCCTTTTCTGAATCTCTTGGCCTTCTATCTTTAAATGACAGCTGAGCTTTAGAGACATATCTCTGATTTATTTTTTTATTGTCTCCAATACATGCCTTAATGTAAATAAGCCTTTACTACTTTCCTGTGTGAGGTTCCTTGCTCAGTGTGAGACACTGGAACAACTTTAAATCACATGTGCTTGCTCTAGGCTTGATTTTCTGTCCCTTTACAGTGATGGCAGAAATTTTCTAGTGTGCTTCCCGGTCCAGTTGTTGGCCGCAAATTTTGTTTTCCTGAAAGCCTGGACATGGTGCAATTTCCAGAGTGAACCTTCTCTTCCTTTTGTAAGCCAGGTATATTTGAATTTTGGGTACTCAAAGTCATGTCAGCATTTGGAAAAATCTTTGTCCATGGATTTCACTATTCCTTAGGTTTTTAATATTAATACTTCAGTCACTAATGGGGAAGTTTTAGACTAAATTTATCCATGTTCCCAAGTGAGAGGTGTTACGTAGAGGCAGCTCTTTACTATTAATAGCTACTGCACATTTTTTTCCCCAGGGAAATTGCTTTTACTACTACAGCAAAAAAAGAATGAAGAAGTCATTCCTCCTCACATCACACACAATGAAATTAAATGTTTTCTCACACATTTTGGTCTGGTATTTATTTTTGAACAAGGTGCAATACAGTAGCAGGGCACATTGGTAACAACCAGAAGTGTTGTCAGTGAAGTGCATGAGACATATAAAAACACCTAAAATAAAATGGTTCCATTTTGTAGAGGCTTTGAACTGCACATTTAAAAGCTTTCCTATTTATTTTCGAGTTCCGCCCCAACAGTGTCCAAACATGGACTTGAATTGTGTTCTTGAGGATTACTTTTTACAGAAATAGTACAAATGGACACCCAGATGACTTTCAGAAATGATGACAAAGAGGTACTCATGTTTTATTTTATGAGAAACAGATTAATTTCTGAAGTTACACTGGAAGTAACCTGCGCCTGCAAGTCCCTGCGTGCACACACAAACCACCCAGGAAATAGCAAGGTGCTGACTGCCTAACCGGGCCTTTTCCCTTGAAGAAAGTGCTACGTTGTGTTGTTAGTCTGTTTTGATGCTTGCAACATTTTGCTGTGTCAGTTTCACTCACATCAGCCTGAAGCCAGAAATTGCCAGGTTATACTGATGGGTCATAACTGGTCAGAAGCTTACTATTTTTAATGCAGCAGCCATTCAGTGTGGAACAGACAGGGAGATCAGCAGCTGGGATAATAAAACAGTATCTGCACTTCCTGGAGACGACCCAGTGCTGGTATGCCTCCCAATACCAGTATCTCAAACATTTTAGATCCAGTTGATAGGATCCCTGTTCATGTGATTGCAGTGTTTGATGGGAGAGGACACTGTTTCTCGTCTAGGAACTCATAAATCTGCAAGCTAAAAGAAAGGATATTTTCCTGTTCACAACAAGGGCAGAAGCAGCATCTTGCCCTTAGGACAGAACAGGCTACACTGGCCATGTCCGTTTCTTGTTTTGTCTAGGACTCAGCATTTTTGGTGCAGATTGTTTCTTTTAATAGTATTTGGCTTTTCTAGAAATATTGGGATTTCTCTTTGCAAGTGCTTCTTTAACAACTTCAGCCAAGCAGGAGCTTGTAGCATTGTATTGTTCAGGAGTAGTTATGTTTCCTGTCATTGAACCATTGTAGAGTTTGTAACCAAAACTGAATCTTTCATGCCCTTTTCCTCCTCTTGTATCTTGTGCAGGAAGATGCACCAATATCCCTGAGTACGGACTTCTTTTCTGTTTCACATCCAGTCCTGCAGCCTCAGACCCCACAGAACCAGCCATTTGGCAGGGAAACACTGGTGTGGGTGCTCACCATTTGTCATGAAGCGTGTGGAGGGCAGCTGTACCTCCGTCCATCCTTCTCTGTTCTGCCACAGGTCCCTGCATAAAGCGCAGCCCAACGAAACGTAACAATAGTGCTTCTTAGGGCGGGCTGATTGAGAAGTCAAGTTCTCCCCCGCGTATGTTTGAGCGAGGAGGTGTGCCACAGACCCGTAAGGCAGCGGTATCTACCCTGGGAACACCTTTCTCCCGGGAGCACCAGGCACATCCCGCAGGCGCGGTCCGGAGCCGCAGGGAGTCAGGCGGGTGAGCAGCTCCCCCTCGTGTCTGCGTCTGGTACCGCAGCCCCGCACCGCGCCCGGGGGCTGGCGCCCCGCCGTGGTACAGACAGACAGTCCAACAGCAGAGCCAAAATCTGTCCGGCCGGCTGGCCCTGGTCGTGCACACCGAGTTCGCTCCACCCGAGCTGTGTACGGACTTATGTACGAGAAGGTTTTGCTCTCACCTGCGACCTACCTCTGACATTTACTGCTCAATCATGTTTCTGCACTAACACAGGCATAACATTTCATGCCTGAAACTGCGTCCATTCCTGCTCTCTGCACAGACCAGGGCGAGCACAACTTCCAGGTAACAACCTTTTGCAGCTTTTTAGCTGATTGACCATCCTCTTGTTGGAGATGGGCTCTGTCACCCAGCACCCTGTAGTTTCCTGTGTGCTTTTTAAAAGCGAGGACATCATCTCAGAGGTTGAATCTGCATTCCTAGTACGTTCAGATTCTTCACTTGTAAAGACGTGTACTGGCTAGAATCAAGGTTTTGCCCGTGGGGCTGAGAATGACAGTTTCAGACGGATCAAATTACAAATTAGAAGCCACATCCTCCAAACAACTGCATAGGGAAGAATCTTTCCAGAATTTCAGCATCTCCTAAACAGATACTGACTTGTTTATATTGCCTTACACAGGCACAGGCAGAGTTCGTAGTCCAAATCAGATAGTGGTTTGATATTCCACCGTGTTCCATGGGCTTCTCATCTGGATTTGTTTTCCCAAAGCACTTCTATTCCAGAAAGACCTTCAGATATCCTCAACAATCAAATGGAAATCTAGCCCCCTTAATTCCCATAAAGCCTAGCATAGTTTGGTAAATGTGTGAGCCAAGTATGAAAGAGGGTTTGGCCCTTCAAATTAGAGACTCTATTGTTTCCTGCAATGCTACTGAAATGCCATCGCCTCTGCCCTGGAGGGGACATATAAATGGCACCATAAGCTCTAGGACCCTAAGAATTTGGGCCTGGAATATCTGAATGAGAAGAAAAATGTGATCCATGCAATCAGACACTTGGGAGAAGGATATGGATGTGATGCAGTAAGTATATAAATTAATTTATTCTTGGTAAAATTGCTCAACAGCACAATGCTCCAAGGGGTTATTTGATACTGTAAGGGAAAATCAGCATTATGGAAGGCCAGGAGAGACAAAGAGCAGGCAACTGCAGTGTCTGTGGGGTGATTTCCAGTGAGAAGACTGAGCTGAGGAGTGTCTGTGTCAGAGCATGAACTTTCTTAGAGACAAGTCACGATGGTCCCTGCAACACACCCAGCTCAGGGCAGAACCTCAGTGAGTCAGCCTGATCTGTTCTGCTTTGCACTTTCTCCTTCCTAGTGCCCTCTGGGCTGATGTTTTCAAGACCAAATTAATAAATAAGTGCCATGGATGCTTCTAGATCATCTGCTCTAGTGTCTGTATAGATCTCTAATGCACAGATATTACATAGTTCTCTCTGTGAACAATTTTTCTAATGCTTCGGGGCTGTTGCTTGCCAATGTTCACTGCAGGAATATTTTTTAGGTCTCAGATGTGGCTGGTTTCACAGCTTCCAGGCGGTCTGAGGTTTCAGTGGAGGGATTTGTGCTCAGCAGCACACAATGCAGAGCCAGGGCACACGATCTGAAGAATGCCTGCAGTGCACAGGGGCTGTGAGCGCAGGAGCGTGGGCTGCCCAGGCACACTGCCAACTGCTGGCATTCCCCAGTGCCCACCAGCCTCTGATTCCCTGCTGCACCGTCAGAGCTAAAACAAGAGAGCTGTTTATCATTCTTTTATTGCACTAATTGTTACAAATGTAAGGATCACTGACACTTATTTCAGTACGTTTTGCTGCAGGCACAAACTGTCCTCTTCTCTGGACAGAAGTTTTGATGTGTAACACTTTTCAAGTTGAAAACACATCTTTATACCTAATCTAAATGGAAGTATCAGAAAAAATGACAGGTTATTTTGAAAGGATGTCCCAGCTGTAGCAGCTAAGTCTGTCTTTCCAGGAATGATGGTAACAATTTCAGGATTAAGATCTGAATCTTTCCCAGAGCTCCAGGAAGTGACTGTTCAATTGAGGGGAGTTCTGGACAAACATTCTTTTAAGAAATAGAAAATAGGAGACAGTCCACCTGATGACTCACCTGCCTAAAGAAAAAATTGAAGTCATTATAGATGGGAAAAGGGAGTCAGGGGCTACAGTCACATGGCCTCAACTGGTCATTTCAGAGGAGTGACTGAGCATAAAAGGATCCTGTAAGGCACTGGTGGATGTTTGTTGTTGGGGATTGGGAAGGTGTTGATAGTGCCTGTCCAAAGTAAGGGAGACCAAGAATTTTTGTATCTTGAAGACAGAACAATCCAGATATATAGCATGACTTACAGAAAAAAAAATTTGGAGAAATTATGTTTTATGGACTTAAGAAAAATGCACATCTGAAAACTTTGAGTGTGGCCAAGTCACAGTTTCTAAGTGCTCTGCAAGGTAGCTGGGTGTGATGAGGCTGTGATTTTACTCCTGGCTGAGCTCTAATGGGAGTGACAAGCTGTATTACTGTAGAGTTTTTTAGTTATTTAGTTATTTTTTAGTTATTACACTTTGGGACAGGGCAGTCCCCTGTGGTTCTGCCCTCTATGATATTTTGTAGCTCCAGGCAGTAGAAATCCTTGTGTGCCTCTATGAAGTCCTGTAACATTAAACAGGTGATATGACTTTATGGGTGTGGATAAGCAATGACAGCCATGAGGCATGACTAAAGGTGTTTCAGATGCTTAGGTCAGACCTGCCCATCCAGCAGTGGCTCATGAGGATAATAACAGTGAGACCTGCAAGCTGCTTTCCGTGCAGGCAAAGGTCAGTGTTTGGTAAGTTCCAGTTCTTGATCTGCTGTTTAAACCATAGCCTTTAGTACGAGTGCTACTGCCAACTTCAGCTCTGCTTCTTTTCTATTCCTTAAGAACTCGTGGCCCTCTGTGGTCAAAACACCACACCCTCAAACCCACCAAATGGTGTGTGTGAGCGATTCTGGCCTCTGACAGTGCATGAGCCTTTGTGTGCACTGTGTATTTCATTATCTGAGCTAGTACCTGTTACCCAGTTTCTGGGGTCTGTGCTTATCATTTGTGGCTCCAGAACACGTCCTGGCACACAACGATTGCTGCTGGCACTTGGGTGTGATGACAGAAAATAATCTTGCTAAGGAGTGGGAGGCCCTCTGCAGCCTAAATTCAGGTTTTAATTTCTTGATTTGTTCCTATGATCATGCCACCCCTCTGGTAGCATTTGTAATGAGAATGAAAGAACTCATCACTTGTTTTTAAGTTAAATTCAGAACTTTTCAGTTGAGGGTCTTCTTTTGCATTAGAGTAGCTAGCTCAGAAAATCCTGGAAGAATTTTCTGTGTTTGAAGTTAATGAGTTGCCTAGAAATAGGTGTTTGCAAACAGGATTAGGGATTTTCCTTTCTGTTGTAAAACAAAGGAATATTTTTGTGTTTATCAAAGTCCTTCCACTAAAGTGCAGCACGTGTGTGTGATGCTGCCATGGCAGCCTGCTTATTTTGATTGTCCACTACAAAAATACAACAGGAATCTCTGTTTCTCCCGTTAGAGGTTCTCTAATCTCTAGAGGTTTTCCTATCTTTAGCAGTGTGCTAATGATTTGAGGCCAAGTTATGAAGCAGCTCAACTCCAACTTTCAATTACTTATTAACCTAAAATTGCTTAGTTATTAATCATGAAAGGAGCAGAAGTGTAAGCAGAGTCTGTACAGACTCCAGGACAATCACATTCCTTGCCTGTTCTAACGAAATTATCGTTACCCTTTCACTCAAGACGTGAAGTAGTATTACCAAGTTGTGACTTGTTCATAGATTTCCAGGACATGCAAACTATGCTAATTATGAAAGATGAAAAAACAATTGTCTCTGTGCATTGATTACTTAATTTCTATGACAGGGATCAAAGCCTTCTGTTTCTTGGAGTTGACAGTAAAGTAGTTCCTGCTCTGTGGCCCTGAAGACCTTTTTCCCCTCCCCATACCTGTTCCCAGCCGGCACTGACCAGTCCTTCCAAGAACTCACCAGGTAATTTTGTAGTGACTCAGATGAGGTCATAACTTGTCCATTGGTAGGAAGAGTTTAAGGGTGAGAGAGAAAACTAGGAACAAACCAGAACCACATTGCCCACGCCAAGGTAAGGACCAACACAACTGGTTTTACTGGAAATGAGAACTGTAGTTTTTAATTACAATTAGAGGTTTCATTGCTTTATTGTATTAATTTCTTTCTGAGACTGCTTTGCAGGAATCTAAGTACTTTAAGCACTGGGTTTTTAAAATTTGGTTATAAACCTGGAAAAAAAAGCTATCCCTAGAAACCTGAGGTATTGTTTGTTTTTTCAGTTGAAAGGTTTGGGGTCAGGATGAAGCCTGATCTATCCTTAGGGTGGTAACATCACATTTTGCTGTTGTAAGCCAATAGTGTGGTCTTCAGTCATAAAAATACTCGGGTGCCTCCTGGTGCCCAACAGCTTCACGGTGTGACTGTCCAGCGGCGTGGCAGACTTGTCAAAAACAGATATTGGATATTATCTTGGGTTAGAGATTTGAAGGGGTCAGGCTGCTATTGCTCTCTGCTCTAGCTCTCTGGTCCTAGAGCATCAGGCAAGTGTGCTCAAGTATCTGAAGCTGGGAAAGGAAAAATCAAACCTCTGGTTTTACAGCAATTTGGAAGCTGTGTGGATTTGTGCTCAACTGTCTCAGTTGAGATGGAGCAGCTCCAGAGACTGAGCTCAGCATGAAGTTCCGAGCCCCTGGACAGAGCTTCTATGCTGTTGTGAACTGAGTAAAAAAACCTTGCACGTTGCTTCCCTCCTGTTTTGAGTGATTCTCAATGTTGTAAATACCAATTAAATCCTTCTGTCAATATTTTCAAGGTGCAAAGCCAGAAACTTCAACACAAATTTTAATCGCAAATACCAGGCTTACTGTGGTATGTCTTTGGCAGTGTGTCCATCTCTGGAGAGAAGTATACCACAGGATAGGATGTGATCAGGAGTCAAATACCTGTGTATTTGAGTTTGTGCTGCCTCTCCCTAACATCAAATTTTATAAAGCAAAAGTAACTTGATATAAAGCAGTGCAATAAGATGGTTGTGAAGGCAAATTCAGGTTGGGCATTTTTCATGCTCTTCTCTGTGGCCCAGTAACTTCTTGTTTTGGGGTTGATCTGATGAATAATTATTTGCTGGAAACAGATGGGCAAACAGTAGGAACTGGGAAGGTGTGTCTTGGTTCAATTCTTTTTTCTAGCTTAAGCATCTGCTTATGCAATTCACTGCTGAGCAGTTAAAGAGGCAATGCTTTCCTTCTTACAGATGCAACTCTTGCCCAGAAATACCATTAAGGGTATTATACAGTTCAGCAAAAGTGACCGTGTGGGGTTAAGGGATCCAGCTGTGCTGTCACAATTTGTCATAATGTTCTAAATCTATGTATCTACACTGGGGCATGGTCTGATGGACCGGACCGGTTATTCCCCCAAACACTGAAGATGAAGGGTATCCTATCCTATGGATTAGAAAACAGAGGAGGTTAAAGCCTAACAAGTGCTTTGGGCACAGGATGTTTCCCAGTGTGTCACCAGACGATTCCAGGGAGTCGGCAGGTTGCCACCCTTTGTAAAGTTAGTGATTAAAGTGTTAACCGGAGCATCCTGGAGGTGGAACCGTGACTAAGGGCGGGCTCCTGTCAGCGCTTGGAGAAAGGAAAGTGGTAGGTAAATATTCCCGACGTGCACCGAGGTGCGGGGAGTGTCCTGGGCTTCTAGCATTCCCTGTTTGTTAAGCCAAACAGTAATTAACAGCTCTGCGGGTCCCATGCAGCAGCAGGGGTAGCTGTCCTCCAGGGCCATGATGCCATGCCTCTTTCAGAGCTCAGCGAAAGGGTATGTGAAACTCCTCCTGTGCTTCTCCTGCTCGGATCGCACGCCCAGGTAAGTGCCAAGGAAGGCTGGAGCTGTTCTGCTTGCTGTGTAAGCTGCGATATCGGGGGAAGCAAGGTCCTTCGCAGCCACCCGGAACTCCGGTCACACTTCTCTGGGATCATTTGGGTGCCGGGGGCAAGGAGAAATGCTTGCTCCGAAATGCTTGGCAGAAGTTCCTGAAGGGTTTGTGAGAGTCAGCTGCGATCGAAGCCGGCGGGTGACATGGTAGCGCTGCTCCTCGGCGTGCCCGTGGCCACCAGCCCGCGGTGCCCTTCATTCGGGACGGGTGGTATTTAGAAATGACATCAGTGACCTTGTGCGCTCTTTTCGGCGGCTAAAAACGGCATGTGCCGGTCGGCTGCGAACCGAAAGTAACTTCTCCTGAAATGGGGTAACGTAGTGTTTGGAAGGGATGTGTGCTAGCCCCGCTCTAGCAATGCGTGAGGGGAGGGAGCGTGTGCGTCTCCTGCGCTGTGCCTGGGAAAGTTAAGGGGCCATATTCACGTAAATCAACTTACTGCTGTTTTTGTCAAATCCCATTCCTAGCCTGCCTGAGCAGAGGGCTTATGCTGTGATTTGAACTCAAGGAGTGCTCTTAATGCTCTGTACTGAACAGCTAATTATTAAAATTGGGTGTGAAGAAATCTGAAAGCCCAAGAAAAAAACCAAAGCCCTTTTTATTAGTGGGGAAAACACAATTGGTCAGAGTAAGTACTTGGTTTTGATTACCACCTTTTTCTTTGGTGGTAGGGACACCTGACATAAACAAAAAGAACAAAAGAAGGGAACATGAAGTCCCATAACTAGAGTATGTGACTAGTAAAATTATTCTGCCCATGCTGAGTTTATCTATCTGAACAAATCTTAAATTCATCTTTGTAGAAACCAATCATGGTTGAAAAATTTGCTAAATACCAGGCACTTGTGAGTTTAGAAGATGACTCAGCGGGATATGGTGTTGTGCCTATGGTACAAAGCTTTGTTCTGTACAAAATATTCCACGTGTGTGTAGTTGATAGCTGCGTTCACAGACAGCTGAGCCTTGTGGTTTCTATAAAAGAAATGGAAGAAGTTCGCCCTCTCCTGACTTCCTGTGGGTTTGGAAGAGCTTTGGGAAGCGCTGGGTCAAAATACTTAGGGATCTTTGCTGAGGTTTGGGGGTTTAGTTTCTCTGTCACTGGCAGAGGCTCTGTGTAGCACACTGCACTCTGTGAGCCTTGTCTTAATACATGGATGCACTAGAAAGCACATCCAGGCTGTTACACAAATTGAGGTGCTGTCTTGCTGCTCCTACTTGGCTCAGTTCTGGATCCTGGGTGTCCCTCTCCTTCCAGTCCTTCTCTGCAGCTGCCTCTTTTTATCCTTGTCTAAAAATCTGTGTAGCCATTTGCTCTTAACTTTTGCTTTGTCATTCCTGCACTCTACTGTCCCTGGTCTGTCCTCTTAAGTAAATGGTTTAAATATCACTGTACTGAATAAAAGGGAGCAAGTCCTCTTACCTGCCTCTGCACTGACACTTGGACTTTTTCTTTGGGAAAAAAACCCTACATTTCAGGTATGATACGAATCTTACAGACAAGTACAGCTCATTAACTTTGTGAGATTTGTCTTGTGCCCTGATGTGTTGATGCTCTTGCAGCTTTGAAATGTGCACTGGTCTGTTTTCCTGTTGCTTATCCTAGACTCCTCCAATAGCTGCAGTCCCCCTCTAGAGATGCTCACTTTGCAGCTGCCCCAAGTTTTCATTTCCTCCTGACTTTCCCCAGTCAGTCTTCCCACAAGCATTAGGTCTCTACTTGGTTAAGTCTCAGGCCAGTAACTTAGTCCAGCCAAGATCCCACTTTCTAGGCGTAGCCTATCTGAGGAAATTCTGCCCTTCTAGTCCAGTTTAAGAGAATGGTAAAGATACTTGTGTGATACCAATTAAGTCAGGAGATGGCTTTGAATAAATGACACAGGCAGATATAGTTGGAGTGGCTGGAAAATTAGCATGGTTTGGTTACTTCAAATCAAAGGGAGCAAAGGAAAAGGCATTTCACTTGTTTGCTTCCTCAAAAAGACTACAGGGAAGTGACATGGAAAGCAGCAACATAGCAGGAGGTGATGGAAAGTCTTAACAACTTTGTGGATTTAGGGAGCGCCAGTGCAAATATCCTGACATCTGTTGTGTCGGGTGCTGGTGTTGGGGAAGTCACTGTGTGGTGGCAACCCACAGGTTTAGACTTGGTTAAAAATAAGCTCTGTAAGAGGTGTGCAGCCAGAATGTGCCCATGGGAAGGTGTAGTGAGAAGAGGTTCATCTCTGGAGTCAGCTGGTAGTGTGGAAGTGTTTGGTACGAGGCTGATAAGCACAGCAGGTCACATAACTGAGGAAAACATAGTAAGTGTTGTGTTTCTCCAGCAGCCATAGGAGAGAAGGCTTTGTCCTGGATGTTGGGGCCGTGAGGGAGAGAAAGAGAAAGAGAAAGAGAAAGGCATTTCCCTAACACCACCCACTCTTTCAATTAGCTTTATTTTCAGCATTTTAATGGCACCTGGCTGATTTAAATCTGTTCAAGGTGTTTAAGGCAAATAATTTACTAGGAGCCATCCTGTAGCAAAACAGTATTCATCACTTTTTTGAGTATGTTAGGGTCACTTCTCTCCATGTTCAGATTTTTCTTTCAGATGAATCATTTTAAGCCCAAATACTGTAGAAAAGAGTGCAACCACAAGCAGTGAAGCTGTGCTGGAGCTTTCCACTGTCACTGCTCTACAGTTAATAGAGGTGACTTGGCTATCCGCTGCTCTTAACGTGTTGCTTCCTGACAAGTGAGAGGAAGCTGAAGTGTATGTTCAGTTATTCAGGTGCCAAAGTACATAAACTCCTCTGCATCTTGTAAAAACGGCAGCTGCTTCACTTAGAGGTCTTAAGTAAATCGCATAAAATCAGATTTCAGGGTGTGGCCAGTGGTTACTGAAGTCATTTCAGAGGGGTGGTGTACAGCAGTGTATTCCTCATACACAAACTCATGTCTGTACAGGCGTCCCTGGGCTTGTTTGGCTTTCAGGTATGTTTTTGTCTTGATGGATGTCATCCAAAGGACAAAGGGAGTGCTGCTCCTTTTAGTGAGCTCCTGTTAGAGCACCAGCTGTTCAGGTAAAGCTCATTTTGGTAGTGCACTCTGGTTTTAGGGGTTGGGAAATAACTTCCTGTATATTTTGAAGGGTGAAGGTCATGGTTTTTATATGGAAAACTTCTCACTTGTCCACATAGGTTGTTTTTTAGAAGCTAATTATCTATGATTATGGAAAATTGCTGACATCTAAAAAAGCAGCTCAGTAGCGCTGTACACAGAGGTGAGGTGTTTACTCTTTATCCAGCCATGATCTGTTCAAGGTTGAATGTTCTCTAAATCAATTTTAGGAAGGCTGCTTGTCATTGGGACTATAGCAAATCAACTGCTTTGCAGATGTCTTTGACCAGACCCTGTCCAATGCAGTCTGAAATCAGATTCAAGTCAATCCCCTGGCATAAGAGACAATGGACATTGAGTGCTGTGAGCCAAATTCCTTTGTCATCATGGCCAAATAAGAGAAATGGAAGTGGAATGATCCAAATTCCAGTGCAGTCTTTGGAGATGTTACTGCTTTTCATGGGATTCTTTGAGGGTTTTTCACTGCCATGTGTGATGCAACTTGTTCAGTTAACTCCTCAGTCTTCCTTTTATTCTGGTACCTGAGGGTGAAGGAAAGAGCCTAGACTCCATAATTAAGCTTATTGAGGAGTGCATTGTTGCAGTCTCATGGGTCTGGCTCATTGCCTGTATAATATGCTCAAATCCCAACGTGGGAATCTGTAAATTGTACTGTATCTCCCTGAAATGACCGTCTTGTTCTCTCTTTGCTATTCCACTTGCTTTCTTGGTGTGCTGCAGGACACTGCTAATCATCAATACTCCTTCCCTTGCCTAGTTTTAGGAATCTGGTTGAGGGCGGTTTGCTGAGTCACGGTGTGTTTTGGTGACCCAGGGTAATGCTCTATCCATTAGTGGCCACATGGATTTTGACCAGTCTGCTGTCTCAGACTGCTAACAACTAGAGCATAATCCTGGAGTTGAAGTGGTTTTAAACTGCTTGAGAAAATCCTGGTAGATGTAGTACTTGGGATTTAAAGTACTATTATATAGTTGATGGGAATGGCTTACAGCTTTTTTTATTAGGAGTGGGAAATACTTCAGTATCTCTATACTAAGGCAAAGTACGAAGTAGTCAAAATGTGGTGTAGTGAGTCCTCAGCTTGAGTGTCCCAGGCTGTTTCATTTGGCCAACTAAAGCTTTTGTGCTTGATTACTATTCCATCTTTTGTAGTAGCAGTAGTGAATGTGTTTACTTTTTTGACCTTTTGCTTAGATTCATCTCTTCTGAGTAAAGGAAGAAAGTGACTATGAAGACACAACATCTGCCTTCTGTTTTCATCAATGAAGAGAAGTTCATAACCAGGTAAATTATTAAAACTCTGGATATTTAATGACTTTGCTGCTTTCTTTCAAGTTACTCCACCTTTATTCCTTGACAGGGGGTCCTCTAGGGAGCTGAGTCTGTAGCGACAGCAATCCATACCAGTTAGTTAGTTTAACCTGTCTACAGAACAGAGTTGGCCTTTACATGGAATTAAAAGAATAGAGCATTAAACCTTTGGATCTACGGGTTTTGTTCCTTAAGGAGAACAGCACTTCTAGAGGATTCTGAAATAAAATAACAACTTAGGGAAGAAGACCTTCCTGTCTTGGAAATCTGTTGGAATTGACCAAAAGTTCCAGAGTTGAGCTCTGCTTGTCTGCAGCTTGGGGTTTGGCAGCCCCAGATAGCAGGGTATCTGTGCAGAAAGGCTTTTGGGCTGCTAATTCTCCGCTGTGGTCAGAGGAAGTGACCTACTTGTAAAAAAAAACGTTGGAATTTGAGTCTAACTGTCATTTGTAGGATGCTTTTCCAAAGTTCAGTGTCCATGGGAAGAATTTTTCCTACTGCTGCCTCAAACTCTGAGCCACCTGGCATTTAGCTCCATCCCCTTTCTTACAGGATTGGTTTTCCACTGTTGACAAGAGCAGAGGAGCTGGAAGAAGGGCCTGTCTTCTCTCTTCATTTTCCTAGCTCTTGGTCTTCCCATGGGAAAGAAACTATCTGTAGACTCAGCCTGGGATGGGGTCTGCAATGTAATTTATTGTGCTGCAGTAGAGATTTGTTCCTGAATCCTAATACTTTCCTATGTGGCCTGAGCAATGCTGTTTTCTCCCATTTCAAGGAAGGGTGTCAGGGCTCTGCCCAGAGCACACAGGCAGCAGCTGTATCACTCCCTTTCTCTTCAAGAGTTGTTCCCTTTATACTGCTGCTAATTTGGGATACAGTGCTTTTGTGTCAGAGGTAATTAATGTGTGTGAAATTGGCATGCAACAGTGTTTGGAAATGTACAAGCGAGCCAGTGTCTCTGGGGCTTTATTCCCCTATATACTTGCCTGTTCATCTGATGAAATGTGCATCCCAGTTGAGACCTTTCTGCGTGACAGCCATGGTTTAAACTTTCTTTGCCTTGGGAAAAGGGAAATAAGTGTTTCAAGAACCACTGACATTCCATATGCACTCAGGCTTGCTTCCAATGCAATTTCCAGACTGTCATCCCTCATCTAGACCTTGAATCTGCTGTTACACTACTTCTCTTCCAGTAGTATCCTGCAAATCTTGCTGATGGGGCAGGCCTGCTGTTTGGGAATTGCATGGTGGCTGGATCACTTTGGCTGACCAAAGCTTGTGGGATGATTTGGCTGGCTGAACTGCTGCGTCTCCAGCATAGCTGCCATAAATATTCACAGATTGTGTGTAGGGCTTGGGCAGGAGAGGGCACAGGTGAGCTGTCCTGGGTTAGTGTTTCCACTAACTAGCAGCCTGGGCTCTGTTGTGGTTTATCACTGGGGCACCTGATCTTGCAGCTCCTTTGTATCCTGCTCTCGCTGCTGAAGAAAGTGGTGAATCTGCAGTGCATGTTTTGTGTTTGGGGTGAGTTGTTCTGCCAGTTACATGGCTTTGGCTTCTATTGATGGCTGTGTTTGGCTGTTGTCACAAAGGTGCTTGCAACGCAACGGCTGCTGATTTTCCAGACACCAAACTCAGCAGAGATGGCATCTCTCTCTAGGTTAGAGCACTAGGAAGATGTGTTATAGTAAGACTACTTCTAGAGCTAGGCTGGTGCACATATTCCCTTCTGGAGCAAAAAGAAGGAAAGTGGTTTTTTTCTCTTATCTTTCTACTACACAAGGACAAACAAGTCAGAGTGAGCTGGTGTTAATCTCTCCCTCAGGGCTTTTCTAATTGCTTGTGTGGTTTGTCACTGTTGGTTGCCCTAATGCAAGGCTGAAACCTGAAAGGTTTACTTATGCAAACTTCTGAGGAAGGTAATGGCAAGTTTTTCTTGACAAGGCAGGAAACTGTGTGCAAATCTTGAGAGCTTGCTCTGAGAAACAGAATCTGCTTCAGAGATGACCCTTACTAGACCACTTACCGCTGTTAGTCTATGATTTTATTTGCCTTTGCAGTCAGCATGGAGTAAGAGTAATAAGTGGGCCTCAGAGTGTGACCCGAGTGCTTATGTTTTTCTAATCCATCTTCAGGGAGCTCACCTTCCCAATTTCCTACTTGGAAAAAACTTGTGAAATGACAGCTGTCACTAAAATGCTTGCCAAATGCTGTGAAGTACAAAGAGCCTTGAGCTTGAAGCACCTCTTGAGCAGGATCGGCAGGTCTGTCACAACATCTGTCAGACAGAACTGTCTGTCTCCTACTTGCCTGATAATCATGAATTGCATCTGGAGCTTGCCTGTGGATGAGGCCAAGACGTGCTTAATCTTGCCTACCTGTAGCAAGCGTGATCAGAAATGGGCCTGTATCTGATTCTTATCCAAATCTATTTGCATTCTCTTTTGGTGGGATGACCTGAATGCAGTCCCTCACAGCTCACGAGACACAAAGAACCTGTAATGAGCTGTTTCAACCCAATGCAAAGAAGGGGTTTTGCAACCGGTATTCTGAGGATTTAAGACCAAAGTAAGTTGAAGTAAATGTTGAAAATCCTTGTTTAGAATCCAGTTGATAAAGCTAGTTAAAAATATTTTTGTGTGTGGAATTGCAGTAATGTGAAGTAAATAATTTACATCCATAGAATTAGCAGGGAATGCAATGAACCTTGAGTTTAGGGGTGCAACCCTTGTCCTCGTGTTACCTGCTAGGTAAAAGCCTAGTTGAACTTTTCCCTTCTCACCATGGGAAAAGATTCTCTAAAGCAACAGGACACTGTCCTGTTTATTAAGTGGAGTGGGGAGGGATAGGTGTGCCAGGGAAAACTTTCCATGTTTATGCTTTGCATGGCACTCTGCTCCAGGCAAAACCTGGACACGTTACCTGCCCTCCTGGCTGTCCCTGGTTCTTCTCTGGTGTTTGGGCAGCTGAGCCCAGGGGAAGGGCACGTTCCTAGGGCCTGTCCTCATGTTGGGCTGTCAGTTCTTATGAGGCACTTCTGTATTTAAAATTGGTGGAGGAGTTGTAATAGTGTTTCTGACGGTACATGAGTTCTGAATAGCTTCAGCAGCTCTCTGAGGAGTATGTGGTGCAGAGTTTGCAGGTGCTGTGTGTTTGATCTGTGGGCGTGCTGTTCCAACAGCAGCTCACACAAACGTGGAATTAACAGGCACTGTGTGGAAACAAACGTGGTGTCTTCACACACCTCTGCGAGGCAGGACATGAAACCATTGTTACCATTAGTCCATAAGGAAGAATTTTTACACTTCTCTGCAGTTGTTCCCCATGGTTAACCACTTCTGCTGGTGGGAATTTCTTGCTTGAATTCCAGTCCGAGTCATCTTTTAAAGGTGCGGGGAAGAGTGTTTCATTCCCGATGGCCTGGAAATACATTTCAATTAATTCTGTCACTGTTCAGCCCTCCACAGCCTGAGCTGCAGCTGGCTTTTTGTCTCCGTGACTCCTTGCTTGTTTGCAGAGGTTCTCTTTGTCTTCCTTCTTTTCTCCTCTCAGCAAAGACGTGCTGCAAATCTGTTCTGTTTCAAGCAGAGGGAAATGGAAATGTTAGACATCCTGTAGGTGTTTTGAGATAAGAAAAGTATCTGCAGCAGTATTAAAACTGAATGGAAGCCATCATGCAGGGAAAACCAAGTGTAGCCTAGTTAAAGTAATTTGCAACATTGGTGCATGGGGATGTTGTTCGGTTTGCTTCCTCCTCATGACTGCTATAGAGGGGCAAAGTACGAGGTATTCTGGGGCAGTGTTATTAAGGTCATGTAGCACTGACTCATTAATTTCCTCTGGGTCTTTAAAGAAGCAACTTACGAGCAATCCAGTAACTTGACAAAACTTTACTCTCAGGAAATGAGGTATGGATCATAAATAAACCTACACAGAGATGATGTGGGTAGCGCAGTTATGGGGTGTTACCCTGCCACATACTACCTGCATTATACAGACACGTTAAAAAATATTTTTTCATTGTGATCTTTATTCTAGAGAGCAGCTCAGTTCTCTTCTGAAGAATTATAACTCTTACTATTCAGATCAAGAGAATCTGCAACTGATATATTATCAGGTAAGGTTTTAGGGGTGAGAAACTCCTCTGATCTGGACATCACAAATTAGTGTTATCTTCTCCTCACAGCACTGGACTCCAGCACTTGCTGTGGTGTTTTTATTGCATGACATATTCCATTTAATATAATAAACCAGAACTCTTTTCCTGAACCGATCAGGTCAGCCTGCAGCTTTGGCTGTTTTGGAAATTGTTTGCTTAAAACTGAGGTTACACGTTCTCCAAGTAATCTGTTTCAGGGCTGTCAGCCTCAGTGATTTCACTGTATTCCTGTTACTTTGAGGGGAGATAGATTATTATTATTATTAGTTGATTATTTTTACTCTGTTATCATGCACTAACTATTTCACTAACTATTTCACTGTTTTTCTCAAGCGAGAAGGAAGCACACCATTCATTGAAGGAATCCTCTCAATATTCTGGGGAGTGCGACATCCTATCCGATTAAAAATTCAGGATGAGAAGCAGATACCCTCTTTTGTAACCCTGAAGTCAACAGAGAATGTGGGTTTTTTCCCTAGTAAAAGGTAATATATGAACTTCCCTAACGAGGCTAGCATTGCAAGATAGCTCATGTTGTGGCTTCAGTGGATATGGCTGGCTGCACTGGATATCCCAGATTCCCCAAAGGCCGTGGTGGTTGCTGGACAGCAGAGCCTTTCAACAGCTTCTGCTGGGCAGAAAGGTGTGTGTTTGTAGCATCTGTGTTTGGCCCTCAGGCTGAGGAGCTGGAGGAGGCTGCTCTTTTTCATGGGAACTGGCTATTCCTAGACAAGGACTGGGAAATTGATGTATATAAAAATACTGGAAAAGACCCAAACAAACCCCACGTTTCCACGTACACCTGATACTGGTAGCCCCTGAAATGCCTCATGTTGGTGCACACACTAGAGCGTGACGCCAAAATCTGGTAGGTAAGTGCTGAGGGATTATCTGTCCCAGCTTACACTCCCATGTGAGTGGTATGTGAGGTATGGAACTATTGCTGCTCAGGTGAGGTTTGAATCAGGGAATGAATACTGGCTTTGTCTGTGGAAATTTAGTGTAAAAACCCCTTAAAATGCCCACAGACCAGCTGTTCCAGCTGCTGCCAATGACATTTTCTATCCCAGTGTGTTGTGCTCAGCTGGTAGAGGTACTCCGCGTACTTTTTCTTTGTTTTGGACACTTTTCCCAGCCTTGGTTGGTGAATTTGATGAGCTGAATCTGAATCTTGGAATACTGAGGCAGAGCCAATGTTCACCCTGAATGACTCCCTGATAAACTGTCTATTGCAGAGTTTATTTTTCCAATTGCTTGTTGTCTTAGATTGCATGTGGGACATGTTGGAAGTGGGGATTTAATTCTGCCACCTTTGCAGCTGTGGAGTTCCAGTACAGTCTTCTTCCCTCTCTCTGGGTCTCTGGCATCAGGGGTGAATTTTGACAAGGGTAACTAGGAAAGAACCTGAACTTTAGGCAAATCTGGCTCTTGGTTTACCTTGACCAGGTCTGCTGGTGTGGGGTGCATGTGGCCTGCAGGGCAGTTCTTAAAATCTTCTGCCTGGTGGAAATCTGTATCCTAAAGTAAACATTAACTCACGATCCCAGAAACGTGGGACATGCTTAAAGGTATGCAGCTTGGCTGTCTGATCTTAAATGAACTTGGTAAACATGTAAAATACAACCAAGATCTTCTTTGGCATGTAAATCGGGTGTAGCTGAATATTGTTGGGAATATGTATATACATGGAATTAATTTTTAATATTGAGCTACAGATTGGTTTATTCTCAGTCAGAGCAGTAACTGGCTGAAGACCTTATGCTGAAGAGTTTAGGCAATGATTTATGGAAATATTGACATGAGTATAATTTTTCTGAAAGGCTGGATGGAACTTCCTGCTCTCATACGCAGCTGGTTTGGACAGTACAAGGGGCTGTGTGTAATTTAACCTGTGTAACAGACCTGTGTTCTGTAACTACTAAACAACAATACATGTGCTTTGTGTGCCTGCCTGATAGTCTGAGTGTGATTAATCCAGGTTGTTGCTGTAAAACAGATCAGGAATTACTGCAAGTTGTTTAAGTTATGTCCTGGTTGATGTTCACCAGGTTCTAAATTGGATGTGTAACGTTTGGGATCCCTGGTCATACCATCTTTTAATACCTGACTTTTTTATGACTTAAATTACCACCCTGAAGTCTGTAAGTTGAGTAGGGATAGGAATGTATTACATGAACCCTGGCCACAGGATAAACTGAAATCACTGAGTTAATGAGGAGGCAGTCAATGATAACTACGTGTTTGGTCTTTCAGGGGAATGACTCGCTGGGGAGAATTTGACGACCTCCATCACATTAGCGGGGATACACTGAAGTCTACTGAGGAACAGCCAAACCTTGAGCAGAGTCAGTGTCGGTGCTCTCATGTTAACAAAATTTCTGTGTTCTATGACAATGCAAAAGGAATCTCACACGTCAGGCCTCCCCTACCAGTGAAGGGAAATCTCTGTGCTCTGTGTAACATGTACTGCAAGCTGGGGAAACACCAGCATAGGGCTGGTTAGGGCCAACAGTGCTGTGCAGGTGACTTGGTGAACAGCCAGTGGGAATGAGCTGTGCTTTTATCCAAGAAATCATTCCCAAGGGAACAAAACAGCAAACGACAGCCGCTCCAATCAGTCTATTCTTCATCGCGTGCCTATGCCTTGTTCCTTTCCTGCTCCACCTTCCCCCCGCCCCTGCCAAATTCATAAATAGTAAAGAAAGCGCTTCACGGAGAGCCTCCTGTCTCTGGGGGTGCTGGCAGGGGGTGGTGAGCAGCTGCACATGATGTGTGGTTTTGTTCTGTCCAGGTTATCCATGTTACAAAAGTCACATGCTGAAGTCCAGGAGGGAGCAGGAGCTCGACTGTGCCACCCTGCCCCGGACCAGCAGCGACGCCACAGCCGTGCGCAAGAGGACCAAGCTCCCCACGGTAACCAGGACAGAAGCAGAAACTCACAGGTTCTCAATCAATGGCCACTTCTACAACCACGAGGTAGGAAATTTGAGGCTTGGCTTTGTCACCTGAGGGACAGGGAACCCTGTCCAGTGAGTTTTGCCTTACGCTCACGCCGTGGTGCGACTGTTCTTGTTCCCAGACGTCAGTTTTCACTCCGCCTTTTGGATCAGAAACCAAAATAAGAATCAACAGCCAGATGAGAACCAGACAGGTGATAGAACAGTTGCTTCGTAAGTTTAAGGTAAGTCTGTTGGCAGGAGGAAGTGTGGCCGTGTTCTGGAAATGTTCATTCCGATGTGCACTCTAGCACTACAGGAAAGTTGGGGAATGACTGGGGAGGCATAGTACATGGAGTGTAAAAGAAAACCCACATGGGCAATTTTAAATGCATCGGTTGGATTTATTTTACCGGTGTTTCATGGCTCTCAGAGGCCAGAAAAGTTACACTGGGGGCGTGGTGTGCGGCGATCAGAGAACTGCAGAAGCGCTTCCCTCAACTCTGCGCTTCCGGCATTCCCGGGGCAGGCAAAGGCTGCGCGTTGTCCCTGGCGGTGCTGCCCTCCCGCGGGCAGCCCCGGGAACTGCGGCTCGCATAAAACAGCAGCGAATTAGCACGAGTGTCGGGGACGTGCTTTCTCTTTGAGCCAGGCATATGGAAAGATGCGGAAAGTTAGAGTTAAAAGTACGGCTCAAGGTCAGTGCCATACTGTCTGAAACTACTTTTGTTTTCTTTTCCCCTTGGAATTTCCTTGGAACCATCTCCCACCAACAACATCGTATGTGGTCAGAGGTAGCTTTGCCCTTACTGCTGCATATTTCTCAAATACCTTGATTTGGCATGGATGCTTAGTGTTTAATGTATACTTTAATGGTCTTAAACTTCCCATTTAACTTGTCTAGAGACTTCACTATTGCAGAATTACTTCATGTAGTTAGTAAGACTTGGGAGTGTCTTGGAAGGAAAACTTAACTTCTAGGAGTAGTAAGGAAAGGAATTACAGAGCACAGTGTAAAGTTGTAAGGAATAAATGGCAAAGTGTTCAAAAGCTCTGCTGTTTTTTGAATGTGGCTGTCAGGCACAACGGTAGGTCATGGGGGTTTACCTTGATGGCAACAGAAACAGCAGATCTACAAGTGATGGGAGAAGTAAGCTGTATGAAGTGGTTAAGGATGCTGCAAGGAAACCAGGCAGGAAAGATCTGGGGTTACAGTGTGTTACTGATTTGGGCACATGGGAACGCGCGGGTTAGGGCTGGCGTAGGGACAGTGAACGTGGCAGCACAGCTTTCTGTCTTATCCAGATCCAGTATCCTTTAACTCTTCTATAGACAGGATCCCTGGCTCAGCCTTTGATCCGAATCTCTGTGCTGATACGCACAGGGAAAATGTGCTGAGAGGGAAGTGCTGAGAAGATCTGTGATTCTGGATTTTCTTTTTTTTTTTCACAGATAGAAGACAGCCCCCATGACTTTGGACTTTACGTTATCCATGCGTCTGGAGGTAAGCCAGGCACTGCTGCCTGATCACTTCATCTGTAGTCATTCTGTGTGTATGTGTGGAATATGTCCCTTGGAGTAACAGGACTTGTCCCGGGCCTCTGTCCTTGTTTGTGCACTGTGTGTGTGGTGTGGTATTTTGCCTTCTCAGGGACCCTTCAGAGATGCCTCCTCTGGAGAGGAAAAGCTGAATGATTGTACAGTGGGCCCTTTCAGCTGTCAGCTTTGGATGGCATATGCTGAATTCAAAGTACTCATCGTTCAGTGGAAAAGGTTTACTTCCATAGCAGTTTATTCTTACTTCTTCAGGAAAAGGGAGATTTGATCTTTATTAATGGGAACACCTGAGAGAATAGGAGGGAACTGAGGGAGAAGGTACTATAAAACACACAATATTGGGACCTGTTAGGTATCTGGTAATTGCACTTAAGTCCATATGGGATCCGTGCCAAGGAAAAAAGCACATCACTGCAGGTGGTAGATGGAGCCCCTATGGGATGTTCCATGTTTTATGACATTGCTTACAAATTCCAGAAAAGCAGCAGTTGAGGAGTGGAGATGTTCCTTTGCTGCACAGGCTGCTGCATGGGCCCTCTGAGACGATTGCCAAGTTCTTTCTCATGGATGGGGATGTGGAAGAGATCAGCAGTGATGTACGTATAGCCTCACTTCTTATAGTTCGTGGAAATTTTCTCAATGGCCATAGTTAGTAGTGCCTTTCTTGTCTTCTCCTTGTTAGGTTGCTCAGTATATTTCATTTCACCTTCCCTTTTTGGAATCGATTCTACACAGAATAAATGAAGAGGAGGAGCAGGAGATTCAACAGACAATTGCAAGGTAAACAGACATCAAATGAGGCGTCACAGAGTCCAGGGCAACCTGTACAATTGTGGCCTGGCTCATGAGGAGAACATTTGTATGTAGCAGAGTGCAGGTGGAACACTGTGATGGGAAGGCCGAAGGGAGTGGGAGGGTTTATAACCCTTTCCCTGTCCTGTTGCTCTTAAAGATTCCAGAATTACTGACTACACACAGAGTGGGGTCTTCAGAAATTTGGACCCTCAGGGTAACTTCTCTTTATTTTGTTTGCTCTTTGCTTTCTGAGCCTTTGACTGGTTCCTCAGTTTGTACTTGTTTGCTTTCTGAGCCTTTGACTGGTTCCTCGGTTTGTACTTGCTGTTGTGTATTCCCTTGGAAAGAAAAAATGCAGTACACGCATGGCACTGTTTTGGTTCTGTAGCATTTAAGCCATGTCAGTGCCAGATGTCCCTTTAAAACTTGAGGTGAATGACAGGAATCCCCCTGGCAGCAGCTCAAAATGCCCCACAGGTACAAGCCAGAGGGGCTCTCATATTTGTGAGCCCCTGAGTCCAAGAGCACTGAGAGGCTACAGCAGCCATAGATCTGTTACTGGATGATGGGCTGATGATCATATTGAATCAAACTGTCCAGGAAATGTTTAGAAAATACTAAACTTGCCTGTGTTGGGAAGGTTTTAATTGCCATTTGACCAGCTCATTGCAATTTGGGTTGAAAGTTTGCAGAGGTTATTTAAATGCCTTCTCCCTCTCAGGTACCTAAGAGAGAAGAGCCTGATAAGGCAGCACCTTCGCAGTCGAAGTGTTAAAAAAACAGAGACTACGGTTTGATGGGACGGCCCCTCGGGAACACCCGGAAATGGCCCCTCCTGAATGCCTGGGGGGCTGAAGGGCAGTCCCGGCTGGGCTGGGACTGAGGAGTGCTTCAGCCTCGGGGAGCGCCGAGTGGGGAGGTCACCCCTCACCATTGAACAACTGCAGCTGCCCCCGCTCCTGCAGCGCTGGGCTGCAGGCTGGGAGCACTTCAGGAGATGCACATTGCCCACACTGCATATGCTGGATCTGACTCGGAACTTAGGCAAAAAGTCCCCTGAAAAGCCCAAGGTTTTAAATCCTGCTGATGTATGACCTGATGTCAAGAGGCTGGCGTAGAAAAATACTGCAATAACCAATGTGCTGATAGAAAATATGCAAATTAGGAATATGGTTATCCCTCTAGAAATATTAGAGAAATATTAGCATTAATATATTAGCAGAAAGCTTTTCAGTAGAGCCAAGTGGCAGAAGGTATTTATGTATTTAAGATTGCAGGTAGAATTTTCATTAAATTATAAAATATCCATGCAAGGTGCCTGAAATCCACTGGCTTCAGGCTGGTGGATGCTGAAACTGCTTAAGCTTTGAGCTGGTGTTAGAAAAACATAACTGGAAACCCTCCCACTTAGGAGCTGCGCAGCTCTTAGCAATGACAGGGAGTTTATTGCTGAAATACCTCATGAACTGCAAAGTAAGAACTGACTAAAGACTGTTGGGTCCTGAAAGGCATCTCAATGGTTTTTGTAGTTGGAATAAATGATTGTGTTCCTTCCTGTGTTTTCTGTTTGAAAGGGAATTGAGAAGTGCTCAGTGAGAGGCTGCCTGTTACAGCCACAGAGGGTTGAGCTCACGGCCTCCCCAGAGATGCAGTTTGGGTCCAGCCCAGCCCCACGCAGGGCACAGCAGCCAACTGCCAGATCCTTTCTGGCTGAGTTGTGTTGAATGTTAGAGCTCGGATTATAGAGATGTAAATAAAATAAATGTGTGCACAGTTCATTGGCCGCCTGCAGTAGTTGGTTGTTTTACCTGGTATTTGTGATTTACCTCAGCTGCCTTTGCCTTATGCAGGTAACAAACACTTGTGAGGGAGGAAAGGAATGTGCGGAACATGTTGCCTAGAAATTGTATGGAATAAATCAAGTTGTAAAACTTTACACTGCCCGAAATCACGTTACTGGGATGTGAATTCAGAAAGTAAAGGTCGAAGTGCTGATTGAAGCTCCTTGGGTTGGAGCAAGTGTGTTATTTCAAAGTACAGTTTATAATCCTGCCTAGAAAAATGGTTAGGGACAAGGGAGTACAGAGGGCAGAAATAAAAAGAATTCACGGTTAAGAGGTAGGAATTAAATGGCAGTTGCCTTCCAGCTGCAAATGAAAGTTCCTTGAAGCAGCAGGGCGTGCCTCCAAGTGGAAGTATTGGAATATTAAATAATTTCTTGCACAGCCCATATGGAAAAGAGGTGTTTCTAGGCAGGTTCTCCAATCCCCTTTGTACGTCCACTCTTCCTGAAATAAGCCATTTTTGCCACCATCTGATGTTCAAGACTTAAATCCTTCCCATGTCTCTTGTCTTGCTGACAACTGTAGGAAGACAGATCTGGGATAGGACACAGACCTGATGCTGTTGGCCAGGATTTTAGGGTGAGTGAAATCATGCTATGACTGTTGTGTGGTTGATTCTTTGTGATTGCTGTGCTGCCTAAATGAACCATTTCTGACAAATGCAGACGAGTAGGGGAAGAATTTATTCCAAAGTATTACGGGACATTCAAGGAAACACCGCAAGGACACACAAGTGACAGGAAATGGGGATCACTGGAGTTTGGACCCAAAGCCATTAATCACAGAAACAGTGATTACAGTCTATATCTTACCTGAATTTGTATGTTTCCCTGCTGACCAGGTACTTAAGCAGTCACTGTCCTGTCCTTTCTGTGACATTTTATTTTTTTTTCTTTCTCACCTTATTTGTGGTGCCCAAGATAATCTTTCTCTGTTTAAAAGCAATGTTACAACAAGCCAGAGCAGCCCATATTGGTGAGTTCACATGCTGTAGTTCAAGGCCAGCATTACAAAAATAATTCTTCAGTGATTGAAAAGTAATTTACAAGTGGCTACAGGCAGATTTTATCTAACTTGATCTCATTTGCACTTGCACTTCATAAGCTTAGGATTTAAAATGCCTGTCTTTGTTTTGGTGTGTGACTATTCAGGATAATAAAATAATATTGCATACCAGAAAATGGTGGCCACAGCCAAACCCTGAATTTCCATCACTTAGCTCATTGTTTCAGTGGCTTTCCTTATGGGGATCCAGCCTCTCTCTGAACTAAATGAGGCTTTTTGTCACTTGGTTTGGTTTAAATGCTCCCTGTGCTGTTTGTGTCACTTATCCAGCGAGGACCTTCCCGTGAACTATGCAGCTCCTTATGCCAACAGCATTTTTCACTCCTTTTGATAAGTTCTGGACCCTGGAAAAAGGAAAATCCGTGGGAGCAATAGTGTCAGGAGGGTGACTCATGCTTGTGACATGTTCAGTGAGGTGGCAGCAGGAGGTCCTGTCCTATGACCTTGGCAAGGTGTACACAACACTGTGTGCAGAGCACAGACACATTTATCACTGTGAATGCACATTTGGTTTTGCTGTTCAGCTGAGGTGGCCTTAGATTTGGTTTTGGTCAGGAAGATACGGAAATACAGGTCTGGTGGGAAGAGTCAATACAATCCTTTGGGGATGTGCTATTCAGGCATATCCAGAGGTGAAAAAAATGTTATTAATAAGAGAGAATTCTTTCTATTTAATCATTTTAAGCCAAGACTTGGGAAAAAATATAACAAAGCTTACGGGTCAGGGATGGTTTGTTAAGGAATACAGTAAAGAGAGGGACATGAGAGAAACAGGAAAAAAATGGATTAACTGGAGGGTAAAGAGGAGCCGAAGCAGTTTTGGGGTATAAAGTTCATTGGTCTGAAACAGCACAGGATTTCTCCCAGGTCAGAGCTGCCAAAACCTAGGATACTGGCTGCCCTTGGAGTGCAAAACGCCTCCACCAAACTGACATCAGGAACCTCGGGGTGTGAGTTTTGTTTTCCACGGAAAAGGGCCAACCTTCGTGTTCAGGGGCCTGTGGGCTGGGAGCGGGCTTCTGCCTGCTAAAATTACGAACGGCTCAGGAATTCTCCCAGATCAAAGCTACCACACGCTGGAAGCCTGGCTGACCTTGCATTGAAAACACCTCTTCCAAACTGACATCAGGAACCTGGGGAGGTGAGTTTTTTTCCCATGGAAAATGGCCATTGTTTCTGTTGATGGGGCTGTGCTTCGTTCTGGGCATCTGCCTCATAAAGTTACAAATGGCCCTGCCTTTCTCCTAGATCAAAAGTGCCACAAGCTGGAATCATGGCTGCCCTGCGGGTGCCAAACACCTCCTCCAAACTGCCATCAGGAACCTGGGGGAGTGAGCTGTGTTTCCCATGGAAAAGTGTCACAGTTTGTGTCTACGGGCCTGTGGCCGGGATTGCAGGCTTCTGACTCCTAAAATTACGAACATCGCAGGAGTTCTCCCGGATGAAAGCTGCCAAAATGTAGGACTCTGGCTGCCCTTAGAGTACCAAACGCCTCCTCCAAACTGACANACTGGGCCACAAAAGCAGCCGCGAAAAAAATGGCGCCTGCTTCAGTTCCGCGCTCTGCGTGTAGGGAGCGGCAGGGGCTACGCGGAGCAGGTGAGGGGTGGCGGGGGCCGGGGTAGTCCCCGGCCCGAGCCTCCTCAGGCCGGTGGGCGTACAAGCTGCCGCGGGCCGGGCAGGGAGTTTTGGGACCGAGGGGAAGCGCGGACAGTCCCATCGTGGTGCTCGGGCCGGTGGGCCCAGCCGCTCCCGGCACGGGTTGAGCAGTGGCGTTCACGGGGGTTCCTGNGTGGGTGCGTGAGTTTGGTTTCCCACGGAACTTGGCAACCGATCGTGTTCAGGGGCATGTGGCCAGCAGTGGGCATCTGCCTTCTAAAATTACGAACGGCGCAGGATTTCTCCGTGACCAAATCTGCCAAAACGGAGGACTCAGGCTGCCCTTGGAATGCCAAACACCTCCTCCAAACTGATATCAGGAACCTGGGGGGGTGAGTTTTGTTTCCTATCGAAATGGGTTTGGCAAAGCTTGGCCGAACTCGGAGGCGCTCTCTGAGTTCGGCCGAATTCGGTTCGGTGAAGCCGAACTAGGTGCCGTTTGCTGGATTCGATGGAGGAGTTCGGCTCGGTTCGGCCGAACTCGTGGTCGTTTTAGTGGTTCAGCCGAGGGCAGTTCGGTTCGGCTGAACTCGGAGCCGCTTGCCGCCTTCGGCTCCACTCGGCTCGGCTCCGCGAGGCCGGCGCGTGCCGGGCCGAGGCGCCGCGCGGGACAGCGGCGGACCCCTCACGTTAAACACCGGGCTGCCCTCACGGCTGCGTGAGTGCCCACCCTTTCCTCCCGGCTCCCCGGCTGCCGAACGAAGGCATCGCCGGGGCCATGGGCTGTCACCTTCCCCGAGGAGGGTCCAGCAGCGGGGACACCGCCGCTGCGTTCAGGGTGCCGGGACGGAGAGCGGCGGGAGCGCGGCCCCCGCCTCTCCCGGGGCAGCACCGGGCTCAGATTCTCGTACACAGCCCCGGACGGTGACGCAGGTACGACCGCACAGGTGTTCGGCGGCTCCGGGGCGGGGTCGGTCAGGGGGCGGGCCGGGAGCGGGGCGGGGTCGGGCTGTGGCTGGGACGGTATCGGGGCCGGGGTGGGGTCGGCCCGGGGCAGACGGCGCCTCCACTGGGCCACAAAAGCAGCCGCGAAAAA